>OVBI01003151.1:0-14206 GCA_900406495.1 Sisymbrium altissimum
TATATATATATATATATATATATATATAAAGGTGAGAGAGAGAGATGAAAAGAAGCGCATAAGAATTTTATGCTCTCCTTTGAATTTACTAAAACACGGGGAACATGGATGGAAGGTTGAAGATTGCAAAATCCAAAATCATTCCAAAAACAAAACCCACTTTCCTACTTTGAAGAATAAAATTATACGGTTTGAATGCAAGAAATAACTGCGCAAGTTAGTAAGTTACCTTGGTAATGTGCCATCTTGTGTACTTTAACGAGGAGACGTGGAAGTTAATTTATAGCAGTTAAGGCATATCCACCATCGAGATTTACGGAATCTTCACTCCCTACAATCAAAACCGACGATTCCTTTTTTTTTTTAAAAAAAAAAAGGGAAGGCAAAAAAAAGGGAAAATCAAATAATCTTCAAAATTTCACTTAGAAAGATTCGGCATCTACACAGATTTCTGTTTATCAGGGATTTTCTTTCCTCTTCTGATATTTGCTACCAGAAATTCAAGAGATCATGATCCTCCAAAAATAAAGTTACGTTATGGGCATATAGGTAAGTTCGTCAAGGGATGCGTCAGTCCAAAAGTGTGCAGTTCGTCTAATGAGCTGGGGGGCTTCTGATAGGCTCAGGTCGAATAGAACCGACCTCTATGCCTATTTGAGGAGTCAAATCCCATGAGGTGCTCAGCCCACTAGATTATTTGACATCGAACTCACAAAGAGGGCGTAGGTAGAAGATAACGGAGGATGCGATATTCGGAGGAGGAGATGAAAAAGGTCAAAGATACTGATAACGAAAATCCCGAGATTGGAGGAGATCTGTTGAGCTGGCAAAGGGGGGAAAGAAGATTATATAAAGAGAAGTCGATAGATTGTAAGGGGGATATCCTGAACGTAACAAAACAGAGCAAAGCATAAAACACTTGTTGTAACCATTTTTTATAAGCAATACGAAGTCGTTTTCTTCCTTTATTTCCGAGTTCTTATTAAACATTGATTCATAGATCGTCAAACTTCGGCTCCTATAAAAGTTACTCGAACAAATTGCAGTGTGATATTCCGAGATCACAGTGCTTAGCCCGATAGGATTGACGGGTCTTCCTCCGGTGGAGGGAACGGTGTTAACGGTAGCTGAGCTCGTCGTTATAGTTGGAGTGGTGCTTAGCCCCGTTGCCAAAGGCGCTGACACGTTTGAGATCGGGATAAATATCGTTCCGCTGCATATAGTTTGGTTTGAAGGTCGGGAGATTAACCCGTCGATTGATCCGGTTTTTATCACGGTCGTGTTCTCGGGGTCCCTTGATGTTTGGTGGCTAGTTTTTGAGGCGGTATCCATTCTATTCTGCGAACTCCACGATTTGATTCTCGTGATAGATCTGAATTGTCAACGTAGGAGTTCCCCACAGACGGCGCCAAATGTGAGCTTTGAATGCTCACACCAAAATTTGTAGATGTAATTTTTATGAGAAACTGAGGTTTTACGATCTATGAACCAATGTTAAACGGGAGCTCAATAAGAAAGACAGAAATGGATTTTGTATTGATTATTGAATAGCGGGTACAAAGTGTATGTATTGTTTCTAAGTTGAGAATTAGCTCCCTCCAAGCTGTGCCTTCTCTTCCTCTTTTATATCCTCTACTTGTTCGGCGTCTATAGTATTCAATCTCACGTCTCCGTGAATCTCGGGATCTACTTATTAAGATCGTGACCTCTTTTCCTCTTCCGATTATCTCGTGTGCTGTTAGCTCACTTCTCCACATTTCACTCGAGCTCTACTTGATCAACTGTATTGGACTTTTAATGGGGTACAGTTATTTGGTTGTTTGACGGAGGTCAGGTTTGTGCTAAACCTGAGCCCAAAAGAGAGGACTTATGTTGCCTGCCGAACGAATCGATGTTACCTTCCCAGAACGATGTTTGCATGCAATCTATCGAGGACATAAACACTTGCATGACCCATCAGAGCTTCACTGCTAAAGTAAGAAGGGGCTGAGAGATCTTGCTGTCAACAAAAAACATGTTGAATCTAAATTAAATCACAAATCTATGTTTTTTAGTTTTTATGTTTTTGATTGATGTTGGGGATAAATCTCAATGCATAAATTTAGATCCGAAAAAGAGCATTTGAAAAATACTCATAAATCAAAGAGAATGTTAAAACCAAAATGGAGAGGACTGGAACTAAGCCAAATCACTATCTTGGATTGAAAAAAGTGAATGATGCAGTTATATCCATAGGGACAAATCAACTGTGAACACTGAAGTAAATCGACAATTAAATAAAATAAGAGTAAATGTGTTTTGACAATTGCTGAAATACATAAGAAGAAATATGATGCGCCTAATTTTATTAACTCTCATTTCCAATATAAACATTTATACTGAATTTTTTTTTTTAATTAACCCAATACTTTACTATGATATGCTTATTAATTAGTTTTGTGGAAACCGCTCATAATCCACAAGAATTCTACATTAATGAATTTTCTTTTTTATTACGACCGGTTTTTATCCAAAGGTTTTTTTTAATCTTTTTTTTTTTTTCTGTAAAGCTGTTAGCTCATTTAGCAAAACAAGGCAAACTTAGATGTACACACATACAAAATCGCAAAAAGAAAAACAAGGTTTTAATGTTTTACGTGTCAATTATTTTGTGTAGCGTACACAAACAGTAACATGAATGATTTAGTGAAGTAAGATAATTATTGATGAAGAGTTCAATAAACAAATGCGAAACAAAGATATGATTTGATCAATATAAATATACAAAATAAGAAAGTGAATGGTGACGCAAGGTTCAATTATGGGAGAGAGTGGATGCCTACTTGCATGAATGTAATCTTTCAGCTCTCAACCCAAATATTTGAAAGAGTGGATTTCCATGTGTTTGTTTTTTTTTTTTTTTTTTTTAACTTTTTTTCNATGTGTTTGTTCCCATCTTCTCTTTCGTTGGTACTCTTGAGGCTTCGTCGTACTCACCAACATTAACCCAATATCTTCACTTTTTCGGCATATTCTAAAATATGGGTTGCTCAGGATCGGATAATTATTATAGAAGATAAGGAAATATGTTTAGTTTTCCTTTTGATTAGTTTAGAATCTTGTTTTTTTTTTTTCTTTCTTTTATCTATCCTAGATTATCTTCTCTTGTGTATAATGTTGTACATTATTTATTGAATATATAATGAATGATTCTAAAACACTATTTACGCATAAGAATATATTCTATGATAGATACAAACAAAACAAGATTCTAACTTTTAATATTTAATTTATAAATATTTTATAATCATGAATCATGATATCATCATCATCATCATCATTAATTTTACCAAAAAAAAATATATTAATTTCATTAATTATTATTTTAACTAGATTTTTCACCTACGCATAGAAATTTTTAAATATTTGTTTTAAAAATTAATAATATTAGTTAAATATTATTTTTATATTTATAATAATAAAAATATCTATATATATTATAATATATTTTCCACTTAATTTACATCTATTAAAATAAAATAGGTAAGACTAAATAACGTTAAAAGTAATCACTAAAATTTTTAAAAATATTTATTATTATAATATTTTTAAATAGGATAATACAATTTAATATTTATTTTTCTTAGAATTTCTAGTGTTTTAAAATGTGATATTTATTTATTATATAATATTAACTAAATGTAATTTTTTAATTTTCAGAATAAATCCATTAATATTGACAAATTTTAAATTCAAGGAGTTATTAATTATTATAAGTAGATCATATAAAGTTTCAACTAAATATAAACCCTTTTAAACATAGTACAATAATTTTTTATATCACATCATATATTTTCTCTCAAACTCTAAATAAAATTTTAATTTTTTATTTCTTCAGAAATCTATCAAATCTCTTCATATATACCTCAAACTCAATATATTACTTTTTTGGTTAAATGGCTCTAAGTCTAATGCGAAAAATCGAATTAGCTTACTCAAATAAAGTAATTATTATTATCTTATAACTTGCAAAAAGTTATCAAAAGATATTAGTTTTTAATAAATAGAATATTATTAAAAATTATAAAAAATAAATACTTTCATTTAATCTAATATTAAATAAATATTATAAATAAATTAGTTTGAGAAAAAAGTAAAGTGAATAATTATTTTAAAATAAAGTTATTAAAATAATATAAAATAATATAAAATATTTGAATTATTTTTTTTTTTGAATAATCTCATATCCATTATATTAAAATACTCAAAAAGATAAAATTATATGATATTTTGATTTAAATTATAGAAAACGAAAATCAACTAAAGCTCTACAAATCGAACATTTTATATTTTTGAGACATATATATTTTTAATCCCATATTAATTAATAATTTTTCTTATTTTTCTATTTTTCATATTTATAGTATTGTTTCAGAATTTTAAAACTTCTTCTAATAGCTAAAAAAATATTGAAAAATATAATTCACTTAAGATGATAATTTAGAATATTTTAATGGTTATTTAAAAGGCAATGTAGAAAATTTAAATATTAAGTTTTATAAAAAATTTCATAATCTAGTATTAAGTTAATTTTAATAGAAATTTATAGATAATTTCTTTATCTTATATTTTAAATTAGAAAGTTTCATAATCTAAAATGTTTTTTTTTGTTTCATAGAAATTTATAGATAATTTCCTTATCTTATATATTTTTCTATTAAAAATAAAATTATAAAATTTAGAAATTTTCCTGAATTATAATGTTGATGTGGAATGATACTTTTGATTATTTTAAAATTTTGATTTTATGTGGATACCTTCAATAGCATTTAACCTTAATTTTGTTTCTTTATTTAATTTTTTCTAATTTTTTTGTCACCATATCTATTATAAATTATGTATATTTAATTATTAAGATGACATAATTATTTTATATTAAAGAGTTTTCTAATCTAATATTAAGTTAATATTTTGTTTAATAGAAATTTATATATAATTTTTATCTTTTATATGAAATTAGGAAAATTCATAATATAATATTAAGTTAATCTTTTTAATAGAAACTTATAGATAATTCCTTATCTTATATTTTAAATTAGAAGTTTTCTAATCTAATATTAAGTTATTTTTTTAATATAAATTTATAGATAATTATCTTATCTTATATATTTAGAAATTTTTCTTAATTTATAATGTTGATGTGGAAAGATACTAATAGATAATTTATTTATCTTATAAATTTAGAAATTTTTCTTAATTTATAATGTTGATGTGGAAAACTATTATTAGTTGTTTAAAAATATTTAATCATATGTAGATAATCTCAGTAGTATTTAGCCTCAACTTTTATATATTAATAGATTTACACATATTGTAAAATTAAGATACATGTATCTATGATTTTTTGGGCCCAATGTGATCTCCGATAGCCTTCCCTTGGTACCAGAAGTAAAGAGCATTACAGTTTCTGAGATCAAATTTGTGGAACTGCTTTGCTATGTTCCAATACTTAAATAACTTCGTCCACATCCATGAACTAGAGTTGGATTATGTGTTACCTCATATAGACCAAAAAGAGCACTGTTAAAGAATACATCTGTTGTTCTAACTTAACGTAGTCCTCTCTCTCTTTTTAGTTTAAATTTATCCATGGTATCATTGATTCCTTTATATTTAGATTAGGTCCCGACCAAAGAAAATCGGAACATAAACGCTCTATCTCTACAATATCCTTGTGGGAGCCTTAAAGCGGGTGTTTACAATTACTGAACTATAGTCTTTTTGAATACGAAAGAAAATACGCCTTTAGTGAACTTATTTGAGGTCTTATCTTCTCCAACAAAGGAGCACAATCTGCTTTAAAGATCATTTTAGTTAGGAGTGAGAGACCTAATTAATGTACTGGTAACGTTCTAGTTGGAAACCAAATAATTCTCTAAATTGAATTCTCTCATCAATCGAAACGCAAACAAGATATATCATGGATTTCTCTAAGACTATACATATATCATGGAATCATACGTTGCGACTTTGTCGAGAATTCTTATGATTCATTTTATAGAGCTTAACTTCTCATTGGTAAGAATCGTAAGGTCATATGTGAGACATAAGTGTGTAAAATGTAGATTTTTGCACTTATGATGATATCTAAAAAATTTCTCCTTTATGTCTGATCCGGTAGATTTGATAATTTTATACATTGTCTATCAATAGTCTATGCCTCATAAAAGTTGATTACTTTGGTGAAATGACATTAGAAGAATTCTTTATAACCCATTGATAATAATTTTCTAATGAGTTTATATATTACGTTACAACACGAAATTGGCATATAATCTTTCATATCCTTCACTTCATATTTTTGAGAATGCATGTAACAGAGACATATACATAAAGAGAACATGTGATTAAACCTTTTAAATTATCATATTGAAGTAAATTATTATGCAACCATTGATTTTCTTCAACCTAACATTGAGATCTACTCAGAAATGATGCAGGAATACATAATATATGAATAGAAATCATCATTTAAAAACAGAAATAAGGAGTTTAAGGAGATAAGAATTCTTCTTTCTTTTTCGTAGAAAGATCAGATTTTCTCCTTAGAAGTTCTTCAGATCCAAAGCAATAAAAAATTCTATACTCATAGAAATCATGATTTTAATGTATTTTTGGGATGTCTATAGTAGTACAAGAAGCTCAATCAAATATATAAAACTGTCGAAGTTGGTTAGGGTTTTGTTTTGAGCTAAAAGGGTTTTAGTGGCAGATTGACCGTGGAGGGAAGTGAAATCGGTCCAAGCTTGGCACCCAAATGTGAAAATTAGTAAAGCTTGGATGCAGCAGGCTTGGGTATACCTTGCCTTCAAGTTCGTCCGAGCCTTAGCTACTTTCTTCCGCTTATTTCTTTTCATTGCTAAATGAACATATTTTCACTAAATCTTAAATATTTTTTTTTCGAAAATTCTAAATGACCTACTTTCATATGAAATTTAACTCAAAAGAATTCATTTCCATAAAAAATTATATATTTTTAAATAAATATAATATTAAAAATATTTTATATAACCTTTTAATTTATATAAAGTGATTATTTCCAGAAATTTGAAGTAATCTAAATCAATGTTGATTTGTTTTTTCATTTTTATGGATTTATTGGTTTATCAATCACAAAATATAAAATATAATTCTGAATAATTTAGTGTGAATTTTAACCTAAAATTAAATATACAAATCATAATTACATGGGTTATTAATTTTAGATTTCAAATATTTTTCCATTCATAAATTTTACATGGATTATAACTATGGAAAATAATCAGTCTCAAAAACTATTATGTAAGTAAAATGTATTTTAGCCTGGAATAGAGCCGCAAGAGGCAAGTAGATCTTTGCATGGAGAGGGTATGATTGATGAAATTCTATTGACCTATCTAGATTCACACTAGATCCCAAGAAAGAGATTGATCCAGACCATATGAGTATGAACAAGCATACACAAAGAATATGTGGTCTTGAGTTTCATTCGGCTCTACGCAAAGAAGACACACATGTACTATACCCCACACACAAATAAAAGCTCCAGTCGATAATTTATTTTTAAACGAAATTCAAAAATGAAAGAAAATCAGAAAACGATTTGGGAGAATCATATGAATCTTGTACCTCTTGGTGATGCTCCCAGATCAAGTTCCAAGTTTTTGATGAAGAGAAAGACATTTTATAGTCGTCATCTCTATGGTGACAAAGCAAGTGATCACTTTTAGTATCATCTATTAGTATTAAAACAGAGTTGATATAGGTTATCATCGCCTGTAGGTGATGTCCATGACATTGATAAATATTTCACCATTTAGAGAATGTTGCTTCCGTAATTGTGGCTTAATGTTTCATTTCACCTTTTTCTTCAAAAATAAAAATTTACAATGAATTTTTACATGTATTTGATTTGGAGTTAATATCTATATTATGATTTTATTTTAAAATCTTCATCAACAATTCCTCGATAATTTCTTTATTTTCTTTTATATCAAAATTATGATTCAGGAATACCTTAAATGAAGCAAAGTCTCATGCTAGTTAAAAAAATTATTATTATTATATATTTTTAATTGACAAAACAAATACATATGCAATATTGATCAAGATTAGTAATTATATTATAAAATTAATACATGTTTTGTATTCTACTTTTTACTAACTTAAATTAAAATTATTGATTAGCTATTGTCTGTAACCAGTTAAAAAAATAATTTATAATTTAAACAATTACAGAACAAGGCTTCCTGCATACACATTTGTTGTTGAAAAATCCTTTGCACCGACCATCAGGGAAACCTTCACTGATACATACTCGTTTGCAAGTCCTCCACTTTAAACATAACCCCCTAAAATTTAAGCTTTTTGTTTCGCACATTTGTTGTCCTTGAACAATCTTTATATCTATAATTGTTTTATTTCTTGTTATTAAATAAGAATTCGAAATTTTATTGTAAATATAATTAGGAATGACAGAAAATCTTTTTGTTGCAATAAATATTGTTAATTACTTCCAATGCTTAATATTTTATGTAACATCTAATCAGTTAAATAATGAAATTCAAGATTTCATCATACTTACTATTTGAATGTCAGCTAATCAGGACTAAAAAAGTCAATTCTGTAATGAAAATTTAATTATAAGTTACAATATTTTTGTAAAGAACTATCGATATTTCAATAACAAATAATTTTGATTACATAAATCTATTATAAAGTATGAGATTAATCTGTAAACATAACTATACACAATTCATCAAATTTTAAGCCAAGTAGTTTGTGCATAAAAAGGAGTTTATGAAATTGAATAGAACAAGAAAATTAAAGTATAAATTTAGCAGATTTGATTATATATTTGTAGCTTAATATCATCGAAAATTACCTGGTGAGGCAAGTAGTATGACCAAGAAGAAAAGCGTAGAGATTAATCGCATAGAGTTTTTCATATTTAGCAACCAGTTAATCGAAAGATTTATAATTTAAAAAGAACAAATAGAACTATTGATATTGGAACTAACTTGTACAATTACTCTGAGAATGTTAGATTTTATAGTGAACAAAGCTATATATTTAATTGGTAAAATATCAACATATATATTATTCATGAATGTGGAATGATGAACAATAAAAATATGTGGGAAAAAATCTGATTTTTTTTAAGAAACATATATGAGATCATTCATATTTTTGATATTATGTTCTTTTATATATCTTGTACTAAGTTTTCTTTTTTGCTAATTTGTTTTTAAAATCTTTTTGCTAATGTTTTTCCAGATATTTTACTAAGTTGTTCTCTAGATTGCAATGAAATCATAAATTGATATTTATAAACAATTTAAAAATAGAAAATCAGAAAAAGAGATGACACTTATATATACAATACATATATACACATCTATTCTATTAATATAGAATAGCAATATGGAAATAACATTTTGGATGTGTTATATTATACAAAATGCTATTGAATTTAATGATTAATTAAAATTTCATTAAAGGTAATTATGAAAAACAATATTATCTCTAATAAATATATTTCCAAACAATACAATAGTTGAACATGTTTCCAAAAAATCTAAAAATAGTGGGTCTCATTTCCTTAATTAATTAAAAACAAAATTAGATGTATTAAATTATAAAATCAAGTAATAAATATAATTAAATAATTGAGTATATTATTTATTTTAAAAATGATAAAATTAAATTTTGGTTTATAACATACAAAGAAACATAGATAAATATATTTTTGAACAGATTTTAATTAATAATAAAAATAACTAAGTCGATAATATTAATAAGTTTCTAAATTAAAATAAAAATATTAAAAATTGCTCAATATATTTTCTAATTTACAAAAGCAAGATTGATATTTTATGATTTGCGATTTTTCATTATTTATACCGTTAAGATTACTATAAAATGAATTAGTCCATTTCGATAATAAATTTTTTGAAAATAAATTTTGACTACTTAAAATGAGTTAAGAAGATTGGTTAATCTATTAAAATTAGAAAACATTTTAAAAAATTTTGACAGTTTGAATAAATAAATTATCTTATTTTAACTTTAATTAATCATAATTATATTTATTGAAAATTTTTAATTTTGATTTTGAAAGCATTTAAAATAATCATAAATTATTCAATATATAACATATATTGTTCTTTAAACTATGTAAAGTAAAATTAAAATTATATCACATTATTTTTATAATAATTATTTTGTCAAAAATAATTATATAAAATTTTAAAATTATAGTTCCATGCTGTAACACTGGTCCTGACATAATGAGGTAAACAATGAAACATATGCTGATAGCATAAATCATAATTTTTTTGTTTCTACTTTATTGCCCAATCACTGCTATTTTCTTAGTTTTTACGGAATAATCTTTTTGATTAAATATTTATTTTTGTTTCGCTGACTTATGCCTTCATATATATTTGTTTCGCTAGTGTTTGGCTAAAAAAAAAAAGAATATCATTTTTCTCCTGGCTTTTGACAATTCGTTTTCTGAATTTGCCGGCTTTGTTATGACCTTAGCTTGTCTAATCCCATATTTCAATAATTAAATTAATTCTCAGTGAAAAACAAAAGATAACTTAATCAATGATATATATGTATTTTAAAAACATTATATGCTTATCATGCTAATAAATCAATCTAATTGCTAAGACGGATAATCATCAAAGATATCCCTAAAGAGATTACATAAGAAACTTGAGAGAAAATTGGATGAGTTTCATGGCGAGATTAAAGGTTTGCGATGTTAAATTAGAAGAAGCCATCTCATGAGAAAACGTTGGGTTAACAAAAGCCAAGAGTAAGCAACAACTCTTCCAAGAATATAAGTTCAGTTAAAATCATATTCACAATTATCTTAACATCGCCGTGTCACTCAAGTCAAGAGTCGGTCTAAAGACATATAAATATGAAAATGTCGGAAACGACAATAATCCCGTAATTGAAAAGAGTTAACTTTATATCTCCTCTCCGATAGGAGGAAATGATATGCTTTTAACTTTTTGGTCAAAGTAAATCACTAGATTTCTTTAAGTTGGAAAGATCGAAGAACACTTTGCTTAATTTTGTAATGGCATGAGGCCATTGGTAGAGAATATTGTAACCATGTCTCTGAGATTAGTTATGACCTTGGTCAAGGTAATCTTGCTTTAACTTACACGTGCATATGATTATAACTATTTGATTTCCTATTATTGATGTTTTGAAATGCTCTCCTTTCTTTCTTTTTTTTTTTTATCTTTTTGGATCAACACTTCTCAATGGTTAGCTGCTCAACACTTCTTAAGGAGCAAAACATCTTCAAAACAATATTAACTACAATAACTTTCACTTTTTAAAGGAAATCAATCAAATCTTTTCTTATAGTATATAATTGAAGAAACCAACTAAAGATTCCACACCTTTATCACAAAAGAGACACAAAAGATTCCACAATGGTCTACTTTTATAATTTGTCTTTACGCAAGAAACAAAGTAATTATTCTACAGTTTTTTTGGTCAAATTTTTTTATAGTTTCTTTGACCAAAAAAAAGAGAAGAAAATTGGTTTACCACAAATTAAAAAAAAAAAAAAAATCTAAAGAATCGATCTGAAAGAAGGTCCACATTCAAAATATTACACATAGCCCGTAAGTGCATTTTTCAGTTTTCTTCTCCCTAATCTTCAGTAGTTAACATTTGCTAACCTCTCTAAAGTGTCTAAGATGTTCAGGAATGTTTCTGAGATACATAAAAATTTGGAGGCGTTTGATATCTGTTATATCTTGAAAGGCTTATATTAAGAGATGGAAGAAGCCGAATAAAAAGGGGAAAGAGTTACGAGAGTTAATGGCCATGAATATTAACGACGGGTCGTAAACTCTTAATGTTTGTTATTAAACTATATATATGTAATTTAATAGAGTTGTATGTTGGATTTTTTCTTTGGTTGTGGAGAATCAAGATGAAAACTTTACAAGATATTCTCTTGAGTTCATTGTATTATTGATCGATATCAATCAAGAAAATGAGGAGTTCCTATCAAATTGTTGCAATGTGATCATTTGGATCGAACAATCACAAGATTCTGTTTCTTCAGAATCAGAGGTTATGGTGAGGCATTGAAGCTAGAAACTGTCTCAGCGAGTTTGAGTACTGACGTTCAAAATATAGAAATTCACATAGGGCAACACGACTTCTATGAACATTTGATTAGTCAGTTTAATCGAGAAAATCTGAGTCAATCTTTTTGATAAAACAAACAGTTTCTATAACTGTGTATATCCACATTTAAAATCTTTTTAGACAAGTAAGTGGATTAATAAACTGTTAACATATATTTTAAGAAATCAGAGATAAAAAAAAGTGGTGAATATACTTGAACATATTGTGTGGACTAATAGCTTTACAATGAGCAATAATATCAAACAAGTATCCAGTTCTGATGTTTGATCAGTTATTGGATGAATTTTACAAAGGCAAGATTTTTTCAAAGCTTGATCTATGTTTAGGATGCAAAAACAAGATATTGAAAACCGGGTTTTTAAAATTCCTGAGTCCTCAAAAACAAGATATTGAAGACCGGGCTTTTAAAACTCCTGAGTCCTGATAACAATTATGTGATTTAGTGGGGTCATATGTAGATATATTTTGCTGTGAAAATTTTAGATTTGAAAATTTACAAGATAATTTTTAAAGTTTTTGTATTATTTGATTAATAGACCAATCAGACGAAGATGTTTTATCAGTATCCTTCTAGTAACTTTTAGTTTGATCAAGTTTATAAAACTAAAGTTTTAAATATATAGAAGAAACTGAAATGAGTGCTTTTCAAACAATGAACAATAAAATTGGTACTAGCGTACGTTTTGTCATATATAACATTCTAGATGGAGAGAAAGAGACAGCAACACAAATAAAAACTCAAAATACCGACTTAAGTAGCGTTAGTTCTTACTGATTTACTAAAACAAAAAAAACTAACTATTATTTTTAGTTGTCTTTTTCCATACATAACAAAAACAAATTTAAACAAAACTCCAAATTTCTCAATAATATGATGAGACGTACTACAAAAGATTACAATTATTTGCTTTTATTTCATATGTCCTAGACGGGATTGATCAACTCAAAGAAGAAGCAGCCACTAATAATCTTGTACTTTTGGACGTGGAGATAACGAGACATAATAAAGATTACATCCTGAAGTACTCTGACCCTTTCTTCTCTTTATTGCGCGATAGCTTCTAGTTTTAAAAATCTATTGCAAACTTGGTTGGTCGTATAACTGTATAAGCAACTTTTCCAAAGACAATCAACTGAAAATTATTTTAACTTATGACTATATAAAAATACTGTTTTCTCACTAGTGTTATATTTTATTTTGTAAGAGATTGACATAATCAGTAACATTCCAAGAGAGCGTTTGTGAATGTGGAACTATTCTGTAAAGATTATGTTAATTTGGTTCATTGTGAATTTGTCGAAAACTAAGATATCCTTCTAGCGAGAGGGACGAACAAAAGGAATGTTTAATCTGATGTCGCAAATTGAAGAGAGTGAATCAATATGATAAGGCTGCATGGATAATCTGATGTGGGAGGATATAAAGTTTTACGCACTTAACGTCGTCAATTTGTTCAAGAAACGCAAAAAATTATCTTGGGTTATGTACGGAACACTTAAGTTTTTCCCAAAAACAGAAGGAATCAAAGTGGAGAGTATGCAAGCCAAAAGTGACCGAGCTGGACAGTCAGCATGCTGTCTACCGTCCAGCTCGGTACAAATCTGCTTGCCAAGGTCAGCATTCAGCACATGAATGCTCTTTCCTTACAGCCAGCTCGGTAGTCTTGGTGGGCAAGTTGGTTTCGTACGAAAAATTTCGGAAAAACTTATCTTGAATAGTTTTCCGTGAAAAACTCTATTAAATTCTCGGAAAACTTATCTTGAACAGTTTTCCGGAAAAACTGTTACGAAAAATCTCCGGAAACACTTAAGAGTTTTTAAAGGAAGAGGCTCACAAGCCAAAACTGACCAAGCTGGATGGTCAGCATGCTGCCTTCCATCCAGCTCGGTAGGATATGCTGTCCAAAATCAGCATTCAGCAGATGGATGTCCCTTCCTGCCATCCAGTTCGGTAGATTTGGTGGGCAAGGCGTTTCCATGCGAAAATTCTCGGAAAAAC
>OVBI01003152.1:0-14198 GCA_900406495.1 Sisymbrium altissimum
ACAGGATTCGAACTTTAATATTGGGGCAAAATAGGTCTCGAACTTCCAAATCGAGGAGAATTAGAACGAAGGCCAAACTCTGTATAGATATGGTGCTATATGATACTTCTCAGGGGGAAATAGATCGTCAGCCCTTTTTTTTTATCGAAACTTTCTTTAAGATAGTTGACGCGTGAAACACACCCTGTGTTATGTTATGGGCTAATTACTTAAAATCCACGTCAGAAGATACGTGAACCAGAACACCACTTAATTTTCGTCTCAAGAATTTTCAATAGCCATCTTTCATTTCATCTAATAACCTCGCATGCCCCATGCATCGTAGTTCACACCCTTACTCAACTCCTTCCTCATACGGTTCCCCCGATCAGGACCAAACCGAAACTGAATCTGATTTTGTTTTATATATATTAAACCGAACGCTATACTAAGCAAACCAAACATAAACCGTATAATCCAAGTCGAATAAACTGAGCTTTGGTAAAACAAATTTATATTTTTAAACCAAATATTGATTTCTTTTGTCTAACAAAAAAATTGCGAAGTTTATTTATTTGTATTTTTTATCCAAAAGCAAACTGAAGCAAACAAGTTTAAATCCAGCTAAGCCAAACCGAATTCTCTTTTCTAGTTTGGGTCCTGCTTTAACATAACCGAAAATATGACATAAAACGTGAACCGATCTTAGTAACCAAAAAACAATTCTCCACGCCTTTATTAAATATAATACATTAGATCTATAACCATCTCCGACTGTCCTACATATATATAAACAAGCCATACACGTATCAATTAAAAACAAGCATTTAGAAGACAAGGAAGATTGAAAAAGAAATGGGCAATTTTCTCTGGAGAAGCAGCGCAGTGCACCCGGTTTTCGGGGACGTAGGACGAAGAGGAAACGTGGAGGCCGGAGATAAGAAGGCTCGTTTAAGGATAAAAGTGAGGATGAGAAGGGATAAATTGGAAGAGCTTTTGTATTTGGCGCGTCGTGGTGATCAATCTGACGGTGATGGTGGTAAGATTGGTTTCTTGATTCTTAGAGAATGTATGGAAGGTCGCTTACCGGCGAGGGTTCTTAGCTCCGGCGACGATGTTTCGCCTCAACGGTGTGGAAATTACTTGGTGTCGAGAAGGTTGAGTTCCATCACAGAGGAATAATTGAATGAATATGTGTTTATATAAAATGTGTCTTGATTCTTGGATATAAAAATAAGTCTAAAGTACTTAAAACATTAGATAAACGACATTTTAATAACGTTTTTTCATTTCTAATATATAAACGTTAGGCTTATAAGAAGAATAAGAGGGAGTATGGTCATGCATTTTAAGGATAAGATGTACGTAAATTTCTATATTTTCCTTTTCTTCAAGAAAATATAAATTCACATATACCTCGTTAATTATATTAAAAATTCTAATTATTTTACGTCAAAAATATGAAAAGATACACTAGTGTATAAACGATATGTGTCTATCTATCTACTCATTCTTCCACATGGTATCAAAGTCTAGTATACCCTAAACAAATATAAACTAGTTGAAGAAACCATCATGTCGAGGGAAGTTGTTTTTTTTTTTTCTCCAACCTCGAAGGGAAGTATAAGAGCATCTGTATATATTTCTAGTCTCTAATGTGAACCTTTCACAAATGAGAAGTTTTTACTGGATTTCGCAATTATTTGAGATACCTAACTACTTAATAAATATTATTTTTGTTTTCACACTTAACTCATACTACAAAAAAATTAACAATAAATTAATGATGCTCTAAAAATCTCATATCATAATTATAAAGATAACAAATACTAATATATAAGAGACATAACTAATATAGTAATATATATTATTTTGAGTTAGAAATCCATAATTCTTTACATAAGTATCGGTTTTTTTAATTTACTTGAAACATTGAATCTTTGAGGACATCTCAAAGGATAAATTATTTACATAAAAACTTCAAATCCAATCGATAACTTAGAGAGGTCAGAGTTAAACTTGGAAAACCTGCCTTAAAAAAAAGAGTTAAAACTTGGAACGTTAAAATCGAGGTCGATGTCACGAGCAATGGATTTTAAATACATTTTAGACACGATATTTTATATGTTTTTTTTTCTTTTGCATTTTCTTTCAAAAATTACTTACTAAGTTCCGGTCAAAGTCAAAGATCGTCGGCGAAGTCAGGATAATTTTTGTCGTGAACTGAAAATAACGGCAATACCAGCCAAAGCCAATTTGGTATATTCTCGGCCCAAAATTAATATTTAGCCAATTATCTAACTTTGAAAAATGGGCCTGCTTAAGAAAACAAAAAACGTAATTAAAGGCGAAGGAAACAGTTGGGTTGAAAAACAAACAGTTTCGTGGGCTATATATATATACAGACCGATTTAAGCTGTTTTTTTTTTTTTTTTTTTTTTTTAAAAATCGGANTATCGGAGTATTCTTTATTAACTAAACAAAAATTATGATAGATTTTTCGTTACAACGGAACTCAATTAGAGATAACCATTATTACATTGTTTAATCTAAGTTGACTCCTGATTTTTTGTTCCAGATTCTTTCCACTCTTTCTGTGATATCAAGAATTGGTCTAATCCGGAATCTGATGTTGCTTGGATTTCGTCATAGTTACAATGGGTCATAACTTATATAGCTATTTTATAATGCGTGTACGCTTGTTATGCTATATGATTAAGGTTTTGACTCTCTGTTATGGTATCAACATGTTGTCATTATCATTAACTCATAGCTCTAATTAATTATTAAAAACGTATAATCTCTCTTTTCTACGTATGCTGTAATGTGTAATGTTTGTTTTGTTCGAATCCTTGTCTAGTTGTGGAATGCATGTCCCAGTTACTTCCCTGATTTTCGTACCTTTTAAAATCTCCTTCATGTCTCAAACTCTAAAGCTCACTCTTGAATTGAGTTTCTACTATCTTGTTGTAAGGTAACAAATCTACACTTTATGGTATTCATAGCATTGCGTATATTGGCCATTGGTTCAAGCTCTTAACTTCACTTTTTTTTTTCTGGCAGATGGATTCAACAAGAAGTAAAGTCTGTAGAGAAACAGCTTGTGGATTTTCAACTTCTTCAAGTGATGCTAAGGAACGTTCTGCTTCGATGCGAAAGCTCTGTTTCGTTGTGGTGTTATGTATTTTGTTCATGAGCATAGAAGTTGTTGGTGGCATTAAGGCAAATAGTTTGGCTATACTAACCGATGCAGCTCATTTGCTCACTGACGTTGCTGCTTTTGCTATCTCAATGCTCTCCTTGTGGGCGTCTTCTTGGGAAGCGAATCCGCGGCAGAGTTACGGGTTCTTCAGGATTGAGATTTTGGGTGCTCTTGTCTCAATCCAGCTCATATGGTTACTCACTGGAGTTTTGGTCTACGAAGCCATAACTAGACTCATTCAACAGACTAGTGATGATGTTGATGGATTCTTTATGGTTCTTGTTGCTGCTTTTGGTTTAGTTGTAAACATCATAATGATTGTTGTGCTTGGACATAATCATGATAATGGTCATTGTCATAGTCATGATCATATTCATAGTCATGGGCATGGTCACGGGCATGGTCATGGTCATGGGCATGCTCATGAAGATTCTGCTGAGCCATTGTTGGAGAAATCGAAGGAAAGGAGGAACATTAATGTGCAGGGAGCTTATCTTCATGTTCTTGGGGATTTAATTCAGAGTGTTGGAGTAATGATTGGAGGGGGGATGATTTGGTATAACCCTAAATGGAAGGTAATTGACTTGATCTGCACGTTAGTATTTTCGGTTATTGTTTTAGGGACAACCATTAAGATGCTTCGAAGCATACTTGAAGTTCTAATGGAGAGTACACCGAGAGAGATCGACGCTAAGCAGCTCGAAAAAGGATTGATGGAGATTGAGGAAGTGGTATCTGTTCATGAGCTTCACATTTGGGCGATTACAGTTGGCAAAACTCTGTTTTCTTGCCATGTCAAGATTAAACCAGAAGCTGATGATGGAATGGTGCTTAACAAAGTGATTGATTACATTTGGGGAGAGTATCGTATCAGTCACGTTACCGTACAAATCGAGCGTTAAAACAACAAAGCAAGCCCGAGACGGTTAATTTCTCTGGTTTTCTGTCATTTTCGTGATCAAGTTTCAATCTTTTTTCGCTTTCTCGTGTTCTTTTCTTTACATTGTTGTTTGATATGTCATTGCTTTTGTTTATGAAGAAGCTTTTTCTTTTTTTCTTGTCTTATCTTAAAAAGGGTAACTAAAAGGACACAACTTTATCTGAGATTAGGTCTTTGTGTTATGTTACTATAGATGAATCTGAATCTTTAGGGTTTATCTCTGATAATAGGCATACCGAAAAGAGTGGGGCATGTTTGTCCAGAGAGCAAGTAACCATCGCTCGTGTATGACAGTAGCAACCATATCACAGTACACAAATGATAAAAAAAAAACAATTCAAACTTTCTTTGGAGTCTTTAATTTAGTTGATAAGGTTTCTAAGGTCTTCGTTAACAATGCGAAGGCTGATTCTTTGTTTCTTTGTTAAGGATTTTGTGAGACTGGATATGAATTTACCCATAGGGACGGAGATTATAGACAAAACTGGGACATTTTATAGTACAACACTGTTTAATGCCGTCGAAGACAAGGCATCAATACTAGATAAGATTCCTTAGTTTTTTATATCTATAGAGTGAAACCTTAGTTTTTTATATCTATAGAGTGAAACCGTTTTTTTATTGTTAATCAAGATATTAGCCAAAAAACTTAAGAAACCTTAATTATGTTCAAGCTTTTAATTGGGTTGAAATCATTAGAATATGATGGGGGCAGCATAGTTTCTGTAAAAAAAAGTTTAGCTTTTTGAGCCTTGAGGAAAAGGAATGGTGTGGTGTCTAATGTAAGATGTTATGGTATGGGTATAGTGAAGAAAGGATGATTGAGACATCATGAGAAAGATGACACAAACCCAATAGAAGCTCTCTTACCCATGACTTGTCCCTTTTTACCTTCTTCTTCTGTGTAATTTAGAATGTCCCCACAAAGTCTCTGTCTCCACTTCAAGACAAAACTGACTCCACCAATAATCTCTCCCTCTCTCTTCTGCTCTGCTCAGGCTCACCAACTCTTCTTACAGTACCCAAATAAATATATTTTCTTACCTCTCTGTGCTTTTTTTACAGCTCCTCTGTTTCCTCTCTACTCAATAGCTACTAAAGAGTCACTGCTCTATATAAAGCTAACAGTTACAAGTCCAGAAAGCCTCAGAATCAGAAGAGAGTACATGAGTTTCCTATTCTGCCTCTTTGGTGGTTCTTAGCATTTATTGTTACGCACATCATTACATAATAATACATAACAAACAAAAGCTCTCAAATGGAGAGGTTCCAAGGACACATCAACCCCTGTGTATGTATCTTTTGCTTAAATTAGGAAGCTCTCACTTTCTTTCTTCAATCCTCTCTCTTCCCTTGAATCCTTTTTTCTGTGCTCAGAGAAACAGACTTGTATTTACTCTTTTTCCTAATGAGTCCAGATGCTTTGCATTCAATGCGTTTCTTGTTTGTTTTACAGAAAACAATAACAAATTCTGCAATCAAATTGTTTCCCTCTACTTTGAAAACATTCCATTTTCCCTTCTACTTTTGTTCATCTCTGTACTAAACCCACCAAGTCTCAAACAAACCCACAGCAGAATCAGATTACGCTTTCTTTTTCAATCATTCGCCTCACCAGGTAAATAATCTCATTCCTCTTTCTTTCTTGCAGTTTTTGGATCGAAAAGCAGGTGCGAGAAGCCTAGAAGCTCAAGGATTTGCAGAGGCTCAAAGCTTTGCCCTTAAAGAAGAAGAAGAGGAAGAGGAGGAAGAAAGCTTGCAAGATACAGTTCCATTTCTACAGATGTTGCAAAGTGAAGAAGACCCTTCGCCGTTTATATCATTCAAGGAACCAAACTTTCGAAGGCTATTGTCTCTTCAGAACCTCCATAAGCCTTGGGAACTCGAAAGCTATCTTCTTTCACACGAGGATCACCAGCAGTTTCATTCGCTGGTCCAATCCGATACCAGCCGCTTCTATCACAACCCAATTTCAGCATCAGCCATGGAAGGAACCAATCAAAGCCACGAACTTCCTTTCAGCCGAGCAGACATGATAGTCCCTTCTTCCTCATCAACACCAAATCCAAGACGCAAGCGCAAAAACAGCGACTTGCTGGCTCCTGAGATGACTCGAGAAAAGAGAAAGAGGAGGAAAACTAAACCAACTAAAAACATTGAAGACATAGAGAATCAAAGAATAAACCACATTGCTGTTGAACGAAATCGGCGGCGACAAATGAACGAACATATCAACTCCCTCCGTTCCCTTCTCCCACCTTCCTACATCCAACGAGTAATATCATATCAACAACAAAGCACATGAAAGTTTCAACCTTTGACACTCAAAATCTCTTCTCTTAATCTGCTTACTTCTTTTTTACCCTTGCAGGGAGACCAAGCATCCATAGTAGGAGGAGCAATAAACTACGCGAAGGTCCTCGAGCAAATCATACAATCACTTGAATCGCAGAAGAGAACGCAACAGAGTAGCAGCAGAGTTGAAAACAGAGTAAACGAACAAGCGACTAGTAATCATAATCATCATCATCTCTCAGGCATCTCGTCGAACGAAATGTGGAAAACGACCCACAAGGATCACACTATCGTCCCTAGAATCGAAGTCACATTGATACAAAGCCACGTCAACCTTAAAGTTGAATGTCCGAAGAGGCAAGGACAGCTTCTCCAAGGAATCATTTCACTCGAAAAGCTTCGACTCACTGTTCTCCATCTCAATATCTCGTCACCGTCTCATTTATCTGTCTCTTATTCCTTCAACCTCAAGGTAACTACTTTTGCATTCATTTCTTACTTTCAACATTTGAAAATGCAATCTTTTAATCACAATTATTCAATTTTAATGGAACAGATGGAGGATGAGTGTAAGTTAGAGTCTGCCGACGATATAACCAAGGCGGCGCATCAGATTTTCGATGTCCCCGACGATTTGATTAACACATAAAAACCCAAAAAGAAAATAAAAAGCTGACATCTTTTTCTCTTTTTTTTTCTTTCGTTGAAGATTTGTTTTTTCGTTGTTTCGTTGTCCGACTGACGGAAATAAATTCTGTTTTGTTCGTATATTATTTGGACTATTCGATCATGTTTTTAGGCTTTGGTCCCATCTAATTAAAGTTTGACCTTATGCGTATTTATGATTTTTTTCGTCAATCATGGTTTTGACTTTTATCTCTACGTTAAGGGTTGACTTTCTGCTTATTGACAACAATAAATTATGTTGTCCCTTGTTTTTTGTAATGGTGTGACTTCAGAGAAAGTTGATTGTTGTTAACTTGTTATAGTCGAATCTGATGATGATGTTCAAGAAAGAACCAATTGTTTGTATGGTTTTATGGGTTTGTAATACTTTGTTTACTACTGATGGGTACACTTATTAAGCCCATTAGTTCAAAAACTTAAAAGTAGAAACATAATGGTACTCTTGGCACCAACAAGTTTTTTGGTACTTTAAGCTTTTGATATTGAACTATACAATGGGGAGGCAAATACTCTTTTGGTCACAGGATCATCAATATAGAGTAACTGTTTTGAAATTTCAAGAGATAAGAAAACCCGAACCCAAATGTTATAAACTTGACTCAAGAAGGCAGAGCCAAGAAAGTTTCTTCTGTACAATGTGGCGGTCGATTTTCGCTAAAGATGAGACCGACGATGCTGCAAGTTAGAGATGTAGTAGAGAATCCGCTTCTTGTCGTCAAGGGTTAATGAGAAAGGAGGGTTTAGAGGTAGAGTCACTGCTTCCTCGATTATAAAGGAGAGTAGAAGAATTGCTTTCTCGTATAATCTTGCTGCACTTTCCTTGTTGTTCAAATATTCTTCCGCCTGCAAAACAAAAACAGGACAATTGGATCCATCCAACCCACAAAAAAAGTTTCAGACTTTTAGGACAAAAAGGGTGAACGAAAGTTGGAAGCTTTTGACAAAAGTTTCAGACTTTTTAGGACAAATGGTAGAAAAAGTGGAGAAAGGATAGAAACTTTTTACTTACCCCACCACTCTTGCCGTATGCTAGTGCCTTCTCGTATATTGTTTCCATGGCGTCAGGCATATGAGTAGCAGCTACAGTGAGACGAAGTAGATGCTTTCAGGGAATGCGCAAAGAAACATAAAAGAAAAATGTTCTTTAAGTACTCACCGCTTGTTTCGTTTAGTTGAGTTGATGAAGTCTCGGCCTGGTTGAACGCGGTAACAAACTCTTGTGTCAGCCAAGTTTTAGCTACTTCTGGTGAACTTAAATCTGGATTTGAAGTCCCTGGAGCTGTGGTTGGATCTGGGTTCACTCTATCCTCTCCAACGGACACCATCCAAGAATCGCATATCTCTAAAGCTTTCGTCCAGGCAGCTAAAACGACGAGCGTAACAGCAAAAGATTCCTTTACCTGTCCTGCATTGCCCTGTACGCAACGGTATTAGAAGCTCTAATGTTATCATTTGAGACCTTACAAATTAGGAGTTGAAGTTACCATCTCACGAGCTACTTCTGTAAGTGCTTCTGCATACTGATGCAAATGTTGGAGCTTCGTTGGAGGATGAACGACAGTTAACCGTTGGACTTCTGTCAACAGGTATGATCCGCTTGCTGGTCGCGGTCCTGACCCATCAGATAATGGTCTCTGTGCTTCATGTGAACTTGATTTGTCGTTCTTTGGTAAGAAATTACAAATCCCGGAATCTTGCAGTGATGTATCGTAACAATCTGATGAACCTTCCAGCGAGGCAGAAGGACGGTTTACAAGTACATACTCCCTCTCTATGAGTTCAAGCGAGTCAAGTACTGGACAAATGACAACATCAAACGATTCTGAGTAAATTGCACTTATGAAAACGATAGAGGTAAGACACAGAATACGAATAACAAACCTCCGAGTTGATTTGATGAACATTGTCCCTCACTGTCTTTCCTAGTCTTCTCACAAGAGACATGAGGCATTAAAATGTGAGAAGTTGAGGGACTAGAGGAACTCCCATGTTTGAAGACATTCTCTGCACTTGATTTGAATCGATTTGTACTACTCGGTTGTGCGGAGGGCAACGATGATTTCCCAGTAAAGTTAGTAGAATCAGAATGCGCAACACCCGGAATTTGTCTGACAACATTAGGTATGAACAATGAAGCCAGGCATTTAAAGGATTTGATGGTTAAACAAAACATTATGAAGGTTGCTAGTGATTAAAGAACTCCATGGCTAGTCAAAATCTCAAGACATTATTATTACCTTGGCTCCTGAAGGAACCTGTGACTGAAGAACTCTCGGAACGTCAGGCGTTCAACTGCAGTCAAAAAGCGTATTTTTCCATGAAAAAATTTGAAACATGATTTGATTGGTCGTAAAGAAAAATGGGCAAACAAATGAATCCTATAACAAGTACTTGGGTTTCGGCGTAGAAGACTTCTGCACAGATCGACACAATCAGGATGAATCTCATTCAAAGCATCTTCAGGAAATTTCAGCTCAGTATCTCTCACAATGTTGTGAAAAAGCTGTAGAGAACAAAACCCAAAGCATAATAAATACCATAAGCTCGCTAGAAGTCTAAGAGGCAATTCATCAGTTCCGGCAAAACGAACCTGGATGTGATTAGTCCCATCAAAAGGTGGCTTCCCAGTAACAAGTTGAAACAAAATGGCACCAGCACTCCATAAGTCAGCCTGAAACATCCATTACACAATTAAAATAACGAGAAAAAGATAGAAAAAAGAATAAATCTTTCCTCAAATCGTTCTTCACCTTTGCATCATACTTTTGGTTCCGTATAATTTCAGGAGCCATATACAATGGAGAACCGCAAAATGTTTCCGCCATGCTCTCCGGTGTTAGCGACCTACCAAAAATCTCAACATTATATACCAAAACTAAGACCATTCCATAAAAAAAAAAAAAAAAAAAAATTTTTTTCAGTCATGANCTTGCAAACCCAAAATCTCCTATCTTTAGCAATGGAGTTACTTCCTTGGAAGATAAAAGTAAATTCTGAAAAGAAAAAAAGTGAAGAAAAACAGAACCATCATGACACGACTTTTATCACACAGTCATCAAACTACAATATAAGGAGGTTTAGAGTTACCTGAGGCTTCAAATCTCGGTGGATACAGTGCTTCTCTTGAAGTACTTGCAAACCTAAAGCTACAAAACACACAAAAAAACACATGAACAAAAGACTCTAAACAGAAAACAAGAAAAGACATAAAAAAAAGAGAGAAACTTTGATGTTACCCAATTGCCTCATAAAATGCTTAGCAACAGCTTCAGATACTTTGCCATGGAGATTGATGTACCCAGCAAGATCACCTCCACTACAATACTCCAACACAAGGAAAATCCTATCTCCAGTCTAAACAAAATTAAGATCCTCAAAACAATCAGCAGAAGAGAATTATCCAAAAATCAAGACTTTCCTTTTGTGTTAAGACAGAAGAGAAAATAGAGAAACCTCAATAGCTTCGTAGAATCGGATGATGTTGGGATGATCGATGGTGCTGAGGATGGAAATCTCCTTGAGGAGATTATCTCTGACTTTAGGGCTAAGGAGTTTCTTATCAATCTCTTTGACGGCGACTTCTAAACCAGAAGATCGATGCTTGGCTAGCCACACCACAGCGAACGAACCAGACCCGATTTTCGGACCAAGTTCGTAGTCACCCACAAGTCGTGCCGCGTCCATAATCCAGTGCTTTTTGGGGGTTTTTGACCCGTTTATACTCTCGGATCCTTAGTTGAATCAACCTCCATTGTTTCTACTACTTCCACGACACAGATGTTAACCAAACAGTGAGCAAACCAAAACACAAAACAAAAATCAAATCTTTTTCTTTTTCTTTTCTGATTTTAAGAACAACGAACTGTTTTTCTTTTGGTTAATGAAAGGAGGAGACGATGTAAGTGATTTGATTTATATATTAGTATACAGTAAAGCGATCAACTTTTTTTCTTTTCTTTTTTTCTGTGTTTTTGTTTATTATTTTATTTTATTTTGGTTGAGTTTTGTTTTTGTGTGTGGGAGAATGAGATTTGGTTTTAGCTTATGAGCAAAGAGTTTCTTACTTGTACTCGAGAAGAAACCTTCAAAAAAATTGACGTCTTGGATCCAAATTCCACGAGGAAAGGACCTAGGAGATATCTCCGAATATTTACCTTTTTTAATTAATCAAAATTTGAGTCTGATCAAATCTAGGAAACGAAAAAAAAATTATTTTGATAGTTTTGTGATTTATCTATATGTTATATTTTCAACAATAGATCTCAACGTATGGTTATTTTATATATTCGATTGCTAATGATTATCTCTTTACACCATATTTAAAGTATTTGTATGGAAGTCTATTTGATAATCTAATCGTTGATGGATTAGTCAGCAATGGGTTTGATTAGTTTATCTGTAAGTGAGACAAAAACAAAAAGTGAATGAATCTAGTTGATTTCTTATCGCTTCGAAATTTAAAATAAATTTTAACCGGAGAGCATAATTTATTATATCTAGATTGCATATATATCCTCCTCCCACGGTAGATCCATCTCATCTCATAGATCTCATAGATAAAAGATAAATGGGCGCAAAAAGTGATCTGGTTAGATCACCTCCAATGGTACAAACTCTTTCTAGGTTCTTAAAAGTATTTTAGTTATAAATTTTGAAAATTTTGAATTTAAGAACCCACCAAAAAGTAATTAAAATTATTCACCTCCAATGGTAAAAACCCCAACTTCAAATTTTTAAGAATTAAGTTTAAAACAATCAAAAAAATGTTGGACAAATGAAGTATTGAAGTTTCACATTTTAAATCCAAGACAATTCAACCATATACAGCAAATGTAACTCTAATGTCTTAAAGCTTAGATCATCAACTTTCTTGCCAAAAAATTAAAAATCTAAGAAATATTTATCTAATATACAAATCAATATGACAATACTCAATAATCTATAAAGATAAAGGCAGCACCGTATTTGTTCCTCTGTCTGCTCCATTGCTATGTTCATATACCCATCAAGACAAGCAAAAATACCTGTGTAAAAGAAGAAGAAGAAGAAGCAATTCATGACAAAGAACTTGATATTAAGCTTGACCAGAACCTAGACAAAATTGATCACGGCAACAACAGAAACAAATCAAGAAGAATGAAATTAGTTTCTCATGTGTACTACTAGTTAGTCTAGGACAAAGATCTTTCTTACAAGACTGCTACTATGTGGATGGAAGAGTTTCCTTCTCATCAGAGATGCTGTAACCTATATGTGACTCTGACTTTTATGGAACAATTCCTTAGTCAAGACTTCTAACCTAAAGTGCAGCAGAGATGGATAAAACAAATCGCAAAAAACTATATCATCAACCCAATTACAAAACCAAAGCTATATGGCCATACACAAAACACATAAGAAGAAGAAATCTACTCAGAAAGAGAGATTCACCTCGATAATCAACACCAGAATTTAGCTTCACAATAATAGGTCTCTCACGAATCTATTTAAGGAAATTTGTAGGTGTCTTTGTGGTTCCAGAAACTTTATCTCTACTTCCACTTGTCTGACTTATTTTTGTGAACACGATCCTATATTTAATTGCAAATAAAATTGAGATATGAAATCAACAGCGTAGCTTTCAATTCTGCCACTAAGACGAAAACGAGACTACAAATTGAGAATCNGAGAAGCAAAAATCAAATTTTCATTGAATCACACGACAGTTTTGGATGAAGAAAGAGAGAGAGATACACAAAAAAATTTTATAACCAATACAAAAAGGACACGTATGGAGTTCTAATCAACTCTAAAACCTCTTTGTATAGAATCGGTTTGATCTTTTTTTCCTTTTTGAATTATTTTTTTGGTTTTTTTCTGTAACAACCTCTCATTAAAACCTCCGTTGGAGGTGCTCTTATAACACGTGGAGCCAAGTAACATAACCAGAACTCTTTGCTCTTCTTTCCTAGTTTTCAGTCAACGATCTTAACTTTCTTGTCGCTCTCTACCGAATCCACAAGTGTTTCCTCTAACGGCCTGAAAGTCCAACCCAACTTCTTCAATTTTTCTGAACTCATCGTCGCCCTCTCTTCCACTTCGACGAAGCTGTAACATTGCATAAGTAGTGCTTGGATCAACGTTTAGATCTTGAAGAAACTTCAAACACTAATCTAGCAGAGTACCAGTTTGTGACATTGTTTATTGATGAAATCAACAATGACAGCCGCAGCAAATATTGTGTGTTTTAAAGAAAAATTTGTGCAGGCCAACAAAGAAGGCTTATTATGGTTTTAAGAGTTTTCACTCAAACTGTAAGCAGATAAATGTGTTATCGTTCGCTTACCTCTTTGGGTAGTTCTAATTTGGGTAACAATTCTTCAGCTTCTCAACAACACCCTATTCTTTAACCTTGTGGGATATGCATATGTATCTTCCTTCAGCTTCTGGTTTCTCATAAACCAAAAGCAACGCTTGAGCCACATCACGCACATCTACAATCAGTCGCAATTGGTTCTCCAGTGATTAAAAAGCCTCTGTACTACACAAAAGTAGAATCAAGACCCTAGTTTCACCAACCCATATACCAAGTTTCATTTTTAACAATCCAAGATGTGAGAAAGGCTTTTGTTTATACCTTTAAGAAGCTTGGCGAGAGCAAGGGTACTAGCATTTACTGTGTGCTGCTGCAGTACGGGTCCAAAGACCATGGTAGGGCAAATGCTGACGAGATCAATCCTGGTTCATTTTTCAAACTCGAAAGCTTCACTTTCTGCTTGTGTCTTTGACGCACAATACCAATTCTGCCAGACGGACTAAATTCAGTAACAAAGATGTGAAGAAAAATAACAAGATTTAACAAGCGAGATCAAGGATTTAGGATGCATTAACCTGAGTTTTTCTGCAAAATTCCAGGTCTGACCAACAGCTCTCATCTTAAACTTGATTCTTTGACCAGTTAGGGTTCATCATAAGTGCAGCCGCAGAGGAAACATACACAACACGCTTAACCTTATAGATTCAGAATTGCAGAGTGTTTAGATATTGAACTCAGATAAGGAACAAAATACTTGTATTATAAGAATAGCTTTAGAAAAAAAACTCTCTCAAAGAACT
>OVBI01003153.1:0-14190 GCA_900406495.1 Sisymbrium altissimum
TTTCACCAATCATTGCTAGACCCGCTTGAACAATAAGATTGAGAATGTGTGCTGAACATCGCACATGAAAGAACTCCCCATTACTAACCAAATCTTTTTGTAACTGCCTCTTCATAATATTTTGCATGTTATCATTCGCTGAGGCATTATCTACTGTAAGAGAGAAGACGTTCTTCTCTAATCCCCACTCCTTAAGCAACTCTATTAGTTTCATTGCAATCGCTACTCCAGAATGAGGAGGAGGAAATACAGTAAAAGACAAGATTTTAGCATGCAAATTCCAATCAGAGTCTATGTAATGAGCTGTTAAACAAAGATAACCTTCAATAGTTATAGCCCGCCACAAATCTGTTGTTAGGCAAATTCTACTAGGAATTTCAGTTAAGATTTTCCTAAGCTTTTAGTTCTCCTTCTCATAAATTTTCAAAACATCTGAAGCTGCTGTATTTCTGGACCAGAACTGAATAGTAGAATTTGCATAAGCGAAAGCCATTCGAATCCTTTTATATTCGACAAAGGAGTATGGAAGATCATGCTCAATTATGGCCATGACTATCATTTCACGAAAGATCATCATGTCTACCTTACGAGAACTACTTCTAGATGTATTTCCATGATTTTGTGGACAAACTTTCATATGACGAAGTAAGGTTGTTGTTCCATTTCTGTGAAGATTTAAGAAGTAAGGCATTTTACAGTGATTGCATCTGATCTCATGTTTACCATCAGGTAGTTTCTCTCCAATAATAGTAAATTTTCTCCAGCACCTAGAGACTCTACGGGACAACTTGTTTACCTCTTTTTCTCTCTGAAACCTCTAGAAGATCAGCTTCTTCGGTGTGGACCGTGTGGTCCATATCTTCATCCATCACATTGTTTAGAGGCTCCATTGCAACATCATTCAAACTGTTTTCATCGTTCAGACTTATAACATTCATTGTTCTGAAAAAGCAAAACATTTGAAACACACGCATGATTAAGACAAGCAACTCACAAACACATATTTAAAAGCAGAAGGACTTGGTAAAACACATGAGTCATCGTTGAGGGTTCAATGGGTTTGTGTAAACTAATAAAAAAATACTATCAGAGAAGACATGAACACAATTCTAAGAAGAGAGGACATGAACACTTTGATTAACCTAAAAACTATAATCGATCAAAACACATATCACTTCTGCTCTCCTCCATTCCAAATCAGTGAACAAAAACAAAGCTATAAAGAGATTTGCGACCAGTGAACAAACGATCGTAACCCATTTCAGAATCGTAACCCATTTCAGAATCAACAGTCACAAAGCTATAAAGAAAAACCATTAGTCACAGAACTACTTACCGGATTTTGGATTTGGGATTTGGGATTTGAGATTTGGGATTCAACGCCGTCGCCGGAAATTCACTGGAAATCAAAACCCATGAGAGTAAACTCGCCGGAGAAGATAATCGAAGAAGAAGATTCGTGAGAGAAGATTCGTGAGAGAAAATTTGTCGGAGAAGAAGATTTGGTTTCTCTAAGAACAAAGAGAAAAAAAATTGGGTTGGTATGGTTTCCCACCCGATCCACCCACCTAATGACCGCAGATCAATTTGGTCAAGTCCAATTGGGCCAATACTAATTATATCCACATGTAAGCGAATTGGGCTTCACCCATGGTTAGCCCAACCAATTGACCGGACTAGTTGCAGACCATGAGAGAGCTGAGATTATTTTTGAGGTTGTTAGTCTGAGTTGTTATGTTAGAGTATGATGTTTTTGTGGAAACCATCGTTAGGTATTGTGTTTGATCGGTTATTGCTGGGGGTGGGGCAGCTTATGCCCTATTTTGTATTGGAACTAAGTATAGCTTCGTAACCTCATGAGTTTTGATATTTTAAAAGCATGTTCGAGCTAAAGACCAAGCAGATTCAAGCAGTTAGCACAGAAACGTTGGGAACTTCAGGGAGTAATCGAAATCTACCAGTTGTACTCAGGGAGTTAAGTTCATAAGTTAACAGAATCGGAGTCAAACCACCATAGTGTGATTTTAAGGAGGCGTTGGTTACCAAGATGTTGTGTGCTACTGGAGTGTGAGATAGGTAAGTACATATTCTGAGAGGCGAGGGAATGACAATTTTTAAGGATACTCAGAAAAGCATGTGGGATTCAATTAATATCAAGATGCATGGAAGAGAGTTCATAGTTAACAAGAGCCAATTTTATAGTAGCCGCCAAGTGACCTACAAGAGATTTTCTGCACTTATCTCATAAGTAGCAGTCGAAGAGCATAATGAATTTGAAATTTGGGAGGAAATGACCTTGTGGGTCAGTTGGGAAAGAGAGATGGAACCCATGAGAGAACCTGGAAGACCGAAACTCAGATGAGTATTAGATAATCCGGAGAGGAGTAACTCAGCCAGACAGATCAGGAATTAAATTCGGGGATGAATTCCTCGTAAGTAGGGGAGAATCGTATCGACCAGATTCACCGGGCCCAGGAACGCCTAATTTTTTTCAGGAAACCCTAGGTTTCTCTTATAAAAAACCTTGCCTCCTTTTTATTTTACCACAAAAACTCACTAAAGCGAATCTCTGCAATAATCAATCTGCCGAAACGTCTTCTTAACGAGTTGCCACAGCCACCGAGTAAATCAAATCGTATGTTATCGGATTTGATTCGAAGGTAATTTCGAAAACCAGTTTTCGACTGTTAAAGTTAATATGTTCTGTAAAACAGCCATAACTTTCTAACCGTTTTGAATCTCATGAAACTGAGGCACCATCAGATTCAGGACGATGAGGTGAGTCCGTAGCCACCAAGATCTTGTCGAGCCAACGCCGGGCACGCCCACACGCACTTTATGAAGTTTGCCAGAGCTCGGCCACTGTCGACCACGCGCCACCGCCGCTCCGCCGCCATTGACCGTTACCGCTGCCGTTGACCGCGGTCATCTCCGATTTAGGATCCGTTTTAGCAAACGGAGTTCAGAAACAATAGTTATCATCCATTTGGATAAGGTGATGGCTATTCCACAAGAGCCATACTTTCGTCTATAACTTCTAATATGGATTTTAATACTAAATGTGATATGTTTTCTATGATCGAGTCTGGGTAGTCTTGTTTGTAAATTGGCTTAGGAATATAGATGAATCTACCCAATTGATTGTGCATGTTTAAACTGATAATTGTTTATTATATATTATGTATGCATATATATATATATATGTAGTCGAGCATGTTAGACGTTAGAGTTTCGGGGTACAGAGATGGATTTCTGTTATCACCGCCTTGTGTGAGAGATGGTGCCGGCAGCTTTAGTCAATCTGTTTTCCGGTACCTTTAGAGATCGATAAATCATCTTCAGGCGATACCATTGGACACTTATTCCATGTTGTCCTCCGGGGGAGGGTGCCGACAATCACAGGATCCGTCAGTAGGGCATTGGTTGCTGTTTGGGTGCGTTAGATCCTGTGGTTGTTCATGTTTCGTACTTTGTTACAGGTTTGGAGTGCTATGACAGAAACTGCATTTTCCTTGTGTTATAACATCTCATACCTCACTGAGTGACTCCCCATTACTCACACCTCCTTTATATATATTTTTAGGTGAGATTAACGAGTAGATGGATATTTGATGGATTGGGTGCCTTGAGATATTTTGATGATGTTTGAATTTTATTTTAAACATTTATTTTTATTAATTTGTTTTGATTATTGGATGTATTGGAGATATTGGTTAAGTGAGTAATAAAGTTGAAGTTTATTAAATTGGAGTTACTTGAGAATTAAGTTAGGGTTCATGGCATGCCGTTCTTGAGTGAGGATGATACAGGTGTTACATTTTGGTATCACATCGGTTTTATCGTCCTGGTGCCGACCCAGGGGCGGGTAGTATTTAGAAGTTCAGTTTTCAACGGTTTTCAAAGGTTTTCAAATGTATTCTAAGTTTTCCGGGACCAGGGTATTTTCCAAAAAAAATTAGCACATTTTCGATTAGTTGATTGATCGTTAACTCTAGGTTTCAGCTAAAGTCTAACCAGCTAGTTCTTTTCAGATGTCATCAAGAAAATTTAATCGTTCTCATGCTAGGGTTGTTGGCTAGCCGTCATTCATCAGTTTGTCGTCTTCAGATGTCATCAAGAAAAGTTAACCGTTCTCGCGTCAGGGTTGTTGGCCAGCCGCCATTCATCAGTTTGTAGTTACTGAGACTAATATCCAGAAGTTTATCAAGATGTTATCAAACAGATTGCTCAGGTGGCAGTGAGGCAAGCCGCTCAGGAGAACGGGCAGTAGGTTACATAGGCCCTATTCGTTCTTTGATCGCTGGCGACCAGCAGAAGCGACCGAAAATTACAGTTCGCCACAGCAAATAGAGCACTGATTCAACAAATTTATTCTGCTTTTATTGTCGCTGCGACAAGCTGAGATTAATAAATCAATCGCTAAAAAAAACAGCGACCAACAGCTTTAGAAAACAGGACGAAAATATCATCGATGCCGGTATCCTCAAAAGTGCAGCGGTTAAAAATGAAGAAGAGAACGTGTAATTTCTAGTTGCCTGCCGTTGTCGCTAGCGTCAGACAAAATAACAGGGCCACAAGAGGATGCTGGGGTTGCATTATAGAAGGTTGTTCGTCATACAGAGCCAGTCACTTGTTAAGCACAGCCGACTAATATTCAGGGAGTAGTGCCGAATAATCATATGACATTGATGGAGGAACTGAGATATCACTAGATATTCGGGGATCAGTTGGAAAGAGAGTTGATTTCTGTGAGTGCACCACCACCATCATCACCACCACCACCGTCACCACCAACTCAGCAAAGAATGAACCCACATATTGACATTTGATGAAACAGATGCGAAAAATTGATTTGGATCAGTTCAGTGGAGTTGGGGATGTTGACGCTGCATAAATTTTGGAGGACGATGTTGGACCGCAACCTAGATCGTATGATGTGTCAAAAAGAATTATGGTTGGATTTAGTGACTCGGTATCTGAGTGATGATTCTCCTCACTGGTGGGAATGAGTTATCGAGAGTAATTGCGGCTTTTATGAGTTCATATATGAGGATTTTCAGAGGGAGGTCACCAGAAAATTCTTTTCACGGGATGTTAAACATACTAATGCAAATGTCTTTGACCACCTTTTTCAATGCATTATGTTTGTCAGAGAGTACAATCATGAGCTAGTCGTCTGCCCAGTTTTTCTGTAGGTTCCATAAGCCAAGATGGACTTGATCAAGAGGTTCTTGAATGGTATGCAAGTGGATATTTTATAACCGATGTGTCATGCGAGTCTACACCAGACTCATTATTTTGGTTGAAAAAAGCTTTTATCCAGAAGGTAGTGTTCTCAGAGAGACAGAACCTCTTTAAGGTGATTCAGCTAAAGCTTCAGAAGACTTCTTCGGGACATAGGAAGGCATCAGATATGTCAGGAGCACTGCCGTATTGTTTTCGTTGTCACTGTCATCATTTGGGAGAGTCCTAACAGCGTTTTTGATGCGGACAGTTGTGTCTTATCACAATGTACTATCAGTGTAATATATTGGATGTACCGTTTGAAAGTCAGGTTACAGCGCCAGCATTCACCAGCAGTTGGACCAAGGAGTTGTTTCAGTTGTTGTCAGTAGGTTCATATTTTTGAGGATTTTCTGCAGAGAGTTTAGGGGTTTGTTTCCGCAACCACCCAAGTGAAAAACCATTTCCGCGAGTATAGTTGTTGGAGACCACGAGAGAGCTGAGATTATTTTTGAGGTTCTTGATCTGAGTTTTTATGTTTGAGTATCATGTTTTGTGTGGAAACCATCGTTAGGTACTTGTGTTTGATCGGTTGTCGCTGGGGGTGGGGCAGCTTTTTCCCTATTTTGTACTGGAACTAAGTATAGCTTTGTAACCACATGTCTAGTCGAGTTTTGATATTTTCAAAGCATGTTCTAGCCAAAGACTAAGCAGATTTAAGCAGTTAGTATAGAAACATTGGGAACTTCAGGCATTAATCGAAATCTACCAGTTGTACTCATGGAGTTGAGTTCATGAGTTAGCAGAATTGGAGTCAAACCACCATAATGTGATTTTAAGGACACGTTGGTTACCAAGATGTTATGTGCTATTGGAGTGTCAAATTGGTAAATACATATTCGAAGAGGCGAGGTAATGACCATTTTTAAGAATCTTCATACGAGCATGTGGGATTCAGTTAATATCAAGTTACATGGAAGAAAGTTCATAGTGAGGAAGAGCCGATTTTGTAGTAGCTACCAAGTGACCTCACCAGAGATTTTTTTGCGCCTATCTCATAAGTAGCAGTCAAAGAGCATCATATATTAGAAATTTGGGAGGAAATGACCTTGTTGGTCAAAGTCTGTTGGGAGAGAGAGATGAAACCCATGAGAGAACCTGGGAAACCGAGACTCAGATGAGTATTTGATGATCCGGAAAGCAGTAACTCAGCCACATAGATCATGACTTGAATTTGGGGATGAATTCCTCATGCGTACGGAAGAATTGTAATGACCCGATTCACCAGTCCCATGAAGGCCCAAATATTTTCAGGAAACCCTAGGTTTCTCTTATAAAAAACTTTTCTTTTCCACAAAAACTCACTAAAGCGAAGCTCTGCCAAAATTAATCCGCGCGAAAGTATTCTTGACGAGTTGCCACAGCCACCAAATAGATCTAATCGTATGTTATCAGATTTGAGCCGAAGGTAATTTTTGGGACCAGTTTTTGATAGTTTTTCAGTTAAATTGTTCAGTAAAACAGCCATAACTTTCTAACTGTTGGGAATCACTTGAGACCGAGGCCACCATCGGATTCAGGATGACATGGCGAGTCTGATACAATCTCGCAAGGAAAAACACTTGAATGAATGGTACTGAGGTTGGGATATGAACCGATCTGATGTTGATGAAGCCGGAACTGGATGGAATGAGGTTGATCGTCAGAAGTGATGGAGATCTTCTGATATTCCATACCTTTGTCAGCCTTAGATATGACGCACCAAGCCACAAACAAAAGAAAGAAAATTCTCAAGAGAAAAGTTTCTTTACTTAGAAAAAAATGATAAAAAGGTACTTAGGTTTTTACAAAGAAATTGTTTAAATAGTTTGACACTCTAGGGAAATTATTTGAAACGCCAAAGGAGCTGAAAAGACAAAGCATAAAAATGTCATAAAAATGGACCGACGTTTTAATGATACTCCGCGTTTTCGTTGAGTTTGATTTTGCTCGGCAAAATATCAAACGGTTGCTTGCAGGACGATGAACTCTCGAGACGCGGGTGTTTCCTATCGAGACGCGGATGTATCGGCATGAGACGCGTCGAGACAATCGGCAAAACCGTGATCGAGAAATAGCAGGATGTCGCGCTGAAGCGTTTTGCCCCGCGATCAGGTTATTGGCCCTGCCGATAAATCGAAATCATCATACCCGGGTGAACTAGACTGTCCGGCACGATGCTGTGCTCTAGTGTCTCGTCCATCATCATTTCCAACTCGAGTCATGGGCAACCTGTCTCGAGACAAAGCTTCAGAGTCGCCACTTGGACGGTAAGTAACTCGGGACCGATCGCCAGAGTGATCGAGAGATCGGTCAATCATGAATCCTTTATTCTCGGGCTGCATCGGGTCATAATCGCGAGCCGTACGGTCATCGGGTTGCATCGGGTTGCATCGGGTTGCATCGGGTTGCATCGGGTTGCATCGGGTCACAGCTATGAGCGGTACAGTCATCGGTACGATCACGCATTGGCTCTTCTCGACCATCTCCAAATCTAGACTGAGATATGGGTGTTCTGCCTCGAGACATCGACTCTCCTAGTGTCTTAGCTCGGTGAAAATGGTCTCCAATCACAAATGGCTCGGATGGTTCTCCCTCCATGGATTCGTGTCCCACCCATGCATCATAACCTCCGGTTCCACCTCCGGTTCCACCTCCGGTTTCTGCATCCATGATTGTATCATCCCCTCCCCGTTGAAAAGGATTTGCCCTCAAATCCGGTTCATCTGCAAAATAAGGAATCAAATCAGAAACATTAAAACTTGAACTGACCTTATACTTACCTTGGAGATCAACTTGATATGCATTGTCATTGATCTTTCTCGTGATGCTGAATGGTCTGTCGACCCTGGGCATAAGTTTTGATCGTCTTTCATTTGGAAATAGATCCTTCCTCAGGTAAATCCACACTTGATCGCCTTCTTCAAAGGTTTGTTCACGCTGGTGCTTGTTTGATTGTTCAACATACTTCTTGGTCCTCTTTTCAATGTTGAGCCGAGCCTTCTCATGAATTTTCCTAACCTGTTCTGCCTTTCTTTTCCCATCCAAACAAGCCCTTTCACTCAAAGGTAACGAGATTAAATCCGTGGGAGACAAGGGGTTAAATCCATACACGATTTCAAATGGAGAGAACTGAGTGGCTGAATGCATAACACTATTATATGCAAACTCAACATGAGGCAAACACTCTTCCCAGTTTCCAAAGTTCTTTTTAACAACTATCCTAAGCAAGGTAGACAAGGTTCGATTCACAACTTCAGTTTGACCATCAGTTTGTGGGTGACATGTTGTCGAAAACAGAAGTTTAGTGCCTAGCTTAGACCAAAGTGTTTTCCAAAAGTAACTCAGAAACTTGGTATCCCTATCAGACACAATAGACTTAGGCAAACCATGCAAACGAACTACCTCCCTTAAGAACAGTTCAGCAACATGCACCGCATCTTCAGTTGAATGACAAGGAATGAAATGAGACATTTTTGAAAACCTATCAACCACTACAAAGATCGAATTATTTCCAGTTCTAATTCAAGGCAGTCCTAACATAAAGTCCATCGAAATATCTGTCCAAGGATGATCAGGTATGGGCAAGGCAATGTACTTACCTGTTGACTGCGACTTGGCCTTGGCACGCTTGCAAGTCTTACAGCGTGTGCAGATTCTTATCACATCCTTCTTCATGCTTAGCTAATAGAAGTGATCTTGCAGATTCTTCAGGCTCTTATCAATGCCAAAATGGCCCATTAATCCACCTCCATGTGCTTCCCTGACTAACAAAGTTCTCAAAGAGCAATTATGAATACACAGGCGGTTTGAATAAAACAGGAACCCATCATTCCTGAAGTACTTCCCAAGGGCAAACCTAGAGCTAGCTAGATATGGTTCCTTAAAATCTAAGTCCGAGGCATACATTTCCTTGATTTGCTCAAATCCTAAGACCTTAGCATCCATAACAGAGATCAAAGCATACCTCCTGGACAAAGCATCAGCAACAGCATTTTCTTTATCCTTTTTGTACTTAATCACATAAGGAAAAGTTTCGATAAACTCTACCCATCTGGCATGGCGTTTGTTGAGCTTCTGCTGTCCATTCAAGTGCTTGAGTGTCTCGTGATCAGTGTGCACCACAAACTCCTTGGGCCAGAGATAGTGCTGCCAAGTTTGCAAGGCCATCCCCAACGCGTAAAGTTCTTTGTCATAAGTTGGGCAGTTCAGGGTGGCTCCTCCCAACTTCTCACTCAAATATGCAATTGGCCTTCCCATCTGCATCAAAACTGCACCAATACCAACTCTTGAAGCATCGCATTCTATTTCAAAAGTTTTAGTGAAATCAGGTAGAATGAGCAAGGGAGCATTGGTTAACTTAGCTTTGAGAGTTTGGAATGATTCTTCCTGGGCTTGTTCCCACTTAAACCCCACACTTTTCTTGATGACTTCGGTGAGTGGAGCAGCCACGGTGTTGAAGTCCTTCACAAACCGGCGGTAAAAGTCATCAAGGCCATGGAAGCTTCTCACTTCTCCAACGGTCTTAGGCGTCGGCCAGTCTCGGATTGCTTTCACTTTCTCCTCATCTACTCTCACACCATCTGCACCAACAACAAAGCCAAGAAACATGAGATTATTTATAGCAAAGGTGCATTTCTTGAAGTTTGCATAAAGCTGTTCTGTTCTAAGAACTTCTAAAACAGATTTCAAGTGAATCAAATGCTCTTGAAAGTTTTTGCTATAAACCAAAATATCATCAAAGTAGACCACTACAAAGATGCTTATATATGATCTAAACACATGATTCATCAGCCTCATAAACGTACTAGGTGCATTTATAAGCCCAAATGGCATAACCAACTATTCATACAATCCTAGTTTAGTTTTAAAAGATGTTTTCCATTCATTCCCTTATTTCATTCTAATCTGAGGATACCCTGATTTCAAATCTATCTTAGAAAAGACACTAGAACCATGAAGTTCATCCAGCATATCATCAAGACGTGGGATAGGATGCTGTACTTAACTGTGATTTGGTTGATTGCTCTCTAATCCACGCACATCCTCCCGCTTCCATCCTTCTTAGGCACCAAGAGGACTGGCACAGCACATGGACTCATACTTTCTCGGATATAGCCCTTATCCATGAGTTCCCCAATCTGTAGTTCCTTGGTCTCCACGATTTGAAAGAAATACCCCTTCAAGAAGTGTGTTCTGATACCACTTTGATACAATCTACCAAGGAAAAATACTTGAATAAATGGTACTGGGGTTGGGATATGAACCGATTTGATGTTGATGAAGCCGGAACTGGATGGAATGAGGTGGATCGTCAGAAGTGATGGAGATCTTCTGATATTCCACACCTTTGTCAGCCTTGGATATGACGCACCAAGCCACTAACAAAGGATGGTTGTTTGGATATGACTCACCAGACAACACTATGCTCACGAAGAACAAAAGAGAGAAAATTCTCAAGAGAAAAGTTTCTTTACTTAGAAACAAATGATAAAAAGTTACTTAGGTTTTTACAAAGAAGTTGCTTAAATAGTTTGGCACTCTAGCGAAATTATTTGACACGCCAAAGGAGCTGAAAAGACAAAGCTTAAAAATGTCATAAAAATGGACCGATGGTTTAATGATACTCCATGTTTTGGTCGAGTTTGATTTTGCCCGGCAAAATATCAAACGGTTGCGTGCAGGACGATGAACTCTCGGGATGCGGGTGTTTCGTATCGAGACGCGGGTGTATCGGCACGAGACGCGTCGAGACAATCGGCAAAATCGTGATCGAGAAATAGCAGGATGTCGCACTGAAGTGTTTTGCCCCGATCGGGTTATTGGCCCTGCCGATATATCGAAATCATCATACCCGGGTGAACTAGACTATCCGGCACGATGTTGTGCTCTACTGTCTCGTCCATCATCATTTCCAACTCAAGTCATAGGCAACCTGTCTCGAGACAAAGCTTCAGAATCACCACTTGGACAGTAGGTAACTCGGGACCGATCGGCAGAGTGATCGAGAGATCGGTCAATCACAAATCCTTCATTCTCGGGCTGCATCGGGTCATAATCACGAGCCGTACGGTCATCGGGTCACAGCTACGAGCGGTACGATCATCGGTACGATCATCGGTACGATCACGCATTGGCTCTTCTCGACCATCTCCAAATCTAGACTGAGACATGGGTGTTCTGCCTCGAGACATCGACTCTCCCGGTGCCTTAGCTCGGTGAAAATGGTCTCCAATCACAAATGGCTCGGATGGTTCTCCCTCCATGGATTCGTGTCCCACCCGTGCATCATAACCTCCGGTTCCATCTCCGGTTTCTGTATCCATGATTGTATCAGAGTCCGTACCCACCAAGATCTTGTCAAGCTAATGTCGGACGCGCCCGCACCTGCCGTATGAAGTTTGTCAGAGCTCGGCCACCGTTGCCCGCCATCATCTCCGATTTAGCATCCGTTTTAGCAACAGGAGTTCAGAAACAGCAGTTATCATCCCTTTGGCTAAGGTGATGGTTATTCCACAAGAGCCGTACTTTCGTCTAGAACTTCTAATATGGAATTTAATACTAAATGTGATTTATTTTCTCTGATCGAGTCTAGGTAGTTTTATTTGTAAATTGGTTTAAGAATATAAATAATTAAACCCAATTGATTGTGCATGTTTAAACTGATAATTGTTTATTATATATTATGTATCCACATATATATATTCGAACATGTTAGACTTTAGAGTTTTGGGGTACAGAGACGGAGTTCTGTTAGCGCCACCTTGTGTGAGAGATGGTGCTGGCAGCTTTAGTCAATCTGTTGTCCGGTACTTTCATATATCGATAAATCATCTTCAGGCGGTGCCATTGGACACTTATTCCATGTTGCCTCTGGGGGAGGGTGCTGACGGTCAAAGGATCCGTCAGTAGGACATTGGTTGCTGTCTGGGTGTTTTATGTGCCGTGATTGTTTATGTTTAATATTTTGTTACAGGTTTGTAGTGTTATGACATAAACTATGTTTTCCTTGTATTATAGCATCTCATACCTCACTGAGTGGCTCCCTCTTACTCATCTCTCTTTTTTATTATTTTTTGGTGAGATTGACGAATAGATGGATATTTAATGGATTGGGTGCTTTGGGATATTTTCATGAGTTTTGTATTTTATTTTAAAATTTTATTTTTCTTATTTTATTTTGATTATTGGGTGTATTGGAGATATTGGTTAAGTGAGTAATAAGGTGGAAGTTTATCAAATTGGAGTTACTTGAGAGTTAAGTTACGGTTCATGGTATGCCATTTTCGAGTGAGGATGAGACTAGTGTTACATTAATATTCTTCTGTTTACTACCTTATTCCACTTATTGCTTTTCGTATAAACTTTACTATACAGCTCTTTACTTAAACTCATTTTTGTCTTGAATGACACAAAGTCTTTTCTGTTAAATAATATATCATTATTTATTATATTATATTTTCTTAATAGGTAAATTTCTTCATAAGTAAGTTTTGTAAACTTACTGCAAAAATTTTGTACAGCCTATAAATAGGCACATTTGTATAAAGATGCACATAAGTTGAAATTGAAAAGAAACATATTTTTCTACTCCCTTTCCACTACACGATGCTTTCTTCTATGCTAATTATATTATTAACTTTTCCTCTTTACTAGTTATAATAATATAATATTTCTTTCACTCACTTATATAAAAGTAATTATTCTATAACACGTTATCAGCACGAGTGCTCTTATACCGCAAATTTATCATGGACGAAGCTCGAAATTACTGCCCTTGATATATCTGGGAAAAATTATATGACATGGGCAGTAAGTGCAAAGATGCACCTAAGAGGAAACGGGCTTCTTGATACCATCGATAAATAGGAAACCACGTCCGATGAGAAAAAGGCGAAAGCCATGATATTTTTACGCCACCATATCCATGATGGTTTAAAAGATGAATATATCATCAAAGAAGATCCTGGAGATCTTTGGCAATCATTGAAAGAAAGATTTGATCACCAAAAATATGTGATCTTACCAAAAGCCAAACATGAGTGGTTACACCTCCGGTTTCAGGATTACAAAAATATTAGAGAATATAATTCCGCGATGTTCGGAATCACTTCAAAGATGGTGTTATGTGGAGAACAAGTAAGTGATTATGATATGATAGAGAAAACTCTCTCCACATTTCATCCTGGAAATGTAGTCCTCCAGCAACAATACCGGGCAAACGGGTACACTCGTTATTCGGAGTTAATGCAAGTTCTCCTTGTTGTGGAACAGAATAACGAGCTTATAACAATGAACCATCAGACACGTCCAACTGGATCTGCTCCATTCCCAGAAGTGAATGTTGCATCATCTAGTTACAATAATTGGGAAAGACGTGGACGTGGATATGGACGTGGACGTGGTCGAAACCATAATTTTGGTCGTGGAAGAGGACGTGGACGAGGATAAGGAAGAGGTTTTCGTCCTTATGATTCCAATGATGGAAGAACTAAAAGGAACTATCAAGGATATGAAGTTGGTCGAGCAATATATAAGCAAAATGAGAATGCTTCCCTTAGATGCGGCATGAAAGGGCATTGGGTGTGTACCTGTCGTACCCCAAAGCATTTCGCCGATCTGTATCGAGAATCACAAAAGGCAAAAGAGAAAGAAGGTGAAACCAACTTCATATCAAGTGAACCTGAATCCTCTTTGCATGGCCAAAATGATGACACTCATCTTGATGTTTCGGATTTCCTGGTTGATTTTGAGAATATCAACCAAGACTATGATTATAATATCGATGTGATATATAGTCGTCTCTGTAAGAAAGATAAGAAAAGAGGCAACCAGCTTTTTGATGTGATCTGTAGTTTTTTTTATTTTTACTGTTTTTTATAAAATAGTTTTTATTGTAATATAAGCTTTGTGTTTTGTTTACATGTT
>OVBI01003154.1:0-14180 GCA_900406495.1 Sisymbrium altissimum
GTTTCTTAAAGCATTTTTTGAAATAGACTTCTTAAATAATATTATAGAGATAATATTGATTTGTTAATAATAATCCATAATTATTTTCCTTAATCATCTTAATTACCAAAATACTGAGATATGATAATAATTCAAATCAATATATTAATTACCAAAATTCTAGGAAATAGATATTACTCTTAAATATATTATTATATGAAAATATATTTTTTGTTTTATATATTGTTTATGATTCAAAACCTTAATAAAAATGAAAAAAAAATTTACCAGCTAAACAAATTATTATTAACTATCATTATTTAAAATTTAAAATCTCTGCATATAAAAAAAAATTGAAAACAATAAAAATACAATAAACAAAATAATTCTTTAGAATCATAAACTAATTTGTAGTAGAGTTTAATTTATAATTATAATAAAAAATACAAAATAATTTTCTTCTTTGCAGAAGAAAAAATAAATTTAACTGAACTAAACTGAATAATCAAATGTATATTCATACGCAAATAATCGAAAACTCAATTCATAAAATTAAGATGCAGACATTAATAAATAAACTTATAATTCACTGAAATTATATCATTATCTTATGTAATAAAATTTAATTATCACAAAAAAATAAATCAAACCAAATTTTTTCAAACCAAATTTTTTCAAACTAAATTATAAAAAATATAAAAAATTACCTTACTCCGCGCAAACGCGGTTTAATTACTAGTATATATTTAATCAAAAAATTATTTTAAATATAACAGAAAAATGATATAATGTTAAAAAAAAATCTATAGATATTCTAAAACCAAAAATAATTACATTATTCTTAAAAAATTTTAATGGTTCTTCTTCCATTTTTACTTACAAACTCATTCATCAAATTTGTGTATACCAATTTTTTATTCATGTGTCTTTCAATTAATACGATTGTTAAACCATTTAATTTCTCTTGCAATATACTTGACTGTAGATAGGATTTTATAAATTTTAACTTAATTTTTTTTTCTACAGAGATAAATATAATTGGAATTGTCATCATTATATAATATGTAGTCCATGTATTTGGATTTGAATAAAAAGTTTTTTAATGGTTATCATACTTAAGAAAAACTTCAAGGTTGGTACAAAAAACCATCAATTCATCATCCTTTGTTAACTTTATCTTCTTCAAATCATATAAAAGTCCAAAAATATTTTCATAACTTTGGAACTGATCAAACCTTACCTCAAAAGAAATCAAATTTTGATCCACAATTTTGATGAAATAATTAATCCTGAAAATTTTTTTTCTGCTGTAAATATCACATCTCCTTCATCTTTTTCAGGCTCTTCATCATGGTATCGTTTCTTTTTGATAAATCGTTTTGCTTTTACAGAGAATGCAGGATCAATTTCCATGTCAATAGCAATTCGTTCAGTTTCTACTTTTGCTGCTTGGAAACCGGTTTCTCCATATTCTTTAAAAAGTGAAATAAGACATTTCATTTGAGCAATAGTAATACCAATATCCATATCTTCTGATTATAGGATCTGACTTATTTTCTTAATAGCAAATAAAAGCTCATACCAAATAATCATTCCAAACAGAAACTCAAAGCTTCCAATTCCATATATTTCACTCACTACAAGAGACTCAGCATCAAGGCCTCTCGTACTTTTAGAACTTGAAATCGTAATTTCTAAAAACTTTTGATGTGGCTTTCCCAACGAATTTGTGATAATGGTTTTAAAGTAATACCATCCACAATCTTTCTGAAAACTTCACAGTTATTAGTAGAAGAGGCAAACAATAGATGAGCTGAATAATTCCAAAAAATGATACTGCAATCCATGATGAGGAAGCAATATCTGAAAGAATAAGATTCAAACTATGACAACCACATGATGTATCATCTCTGGGATTAACTTCAAGCAACTTCTTTTGTACTCTTTTATTCTTCCCTTTCATGTTTGACTCATTATCATAACCTTGATCTCTAATGTCAACAATTCTCAACCAAAAATTACACAATGCATCTTGAAATGAGTCAAAAATCCCTTATCTGATTTTGTCTTTCACTTCCAAGAACATCAAAAAAAAACTTCAATCTTTGGTGAAGTCTCAGAAATACCACACATCGGATAACTAGGGATATTTGTTCTCGATGACTGATATCAAGAGTAGTGTCAAGAATAACTGAAAAGTATTTTTCACATCGAATCTTCTTTAAGATCATCTGTTTAATCTCATTCCCAAGCATTTCTATCAACTCATTTTGAATCGTGTGACTCAGATAATGATAACGAATTTCACATTTATCAATTCTTCTAATGTATTCTTTCATCGCTGGATCAAAATCTGCAAATACCTCAATCATGCCCAAGAAATTCCCATTACCATCTTCATGAAGCTTATCACTACTTCCACGAAATGCAACATTTTGTTTAGCAAGACCCTTTACCAATGCAATTATCCTCAAAAACACATCTATCCAGTGTTTTTTTTCTTTGTTGATTTCTTCTTGAATATGCTTATCAATTGTCTGATTCTTTTGTAGTCTCACTTCTAACTCCAACTACTGAATCATACATGTGATATGCTTATGACATTTTTCATGTTCCTTGAGCATCTTTGAGAAAATTTTCCAGTTATCGGATCCAGTAGTTGCCAACAAATTTGTATGTTTGCCTTGTGTGAATAACTTACAGCAAAAAAAATATTTTTTCTTTTACTTTTGAGTTAAGTAACCACCGCCTATCTTGATTTTCTCCATTCCTTATTTCTCTTGTATAAGACGAATAAGAAAAACATCTATCTATATAATTTCTTGCAAAATGATAATCAATAGGGAGTCTTATCATTGGACTTTTTTCAACCATAAAATCTCTCATTCTATTATCAAATCTTCTCTAATTTCTAGGATCATTTGTATCTCCATCTATTTGATATTCATTAACATCATCTACTTTATCCTCTTTATTCTCATCCTTATTCTCATTCTCGTCACACTCATGCTCATTGCCATGTTCACCACTATTTTCAAGTTGATCATCTTCTAAACCGCTAGCTTCTTCACTATTTTTATTGATCTCTTCTTCTAAAGATTCATCAGATTTAGAAGATTCAGATTTTTTTACAAACCTCAACATGGAACCAGCCATCGGTTTTGTTAATTCTTCTTGTCTTTTTCTTTTTCTTATGTTTTCTATGCCTCCCATCACACTTCTTATTCCATTTGAAGACATTAGACTACAATTAAAATAAAATTAGTAAATAGATTTATTATCATACAAAAATTAATATACAATTTTTTATAAATAAAAATTTAAATTTTTTTTAAAAAAATTAAGTTTGGTTAATTCAATTTTTAAATAATTTACTTATAATCCTATAATTCATACATTTGGTGGAGAATTCAAAACATGTTGGCTAATATCCACATGACTCAATTACACAACTCTGACTTAATAAAACCTGAATTGATGCTGGCCAAAACGTTTTTACCCAAAATTTAGAGTAAGTGATAAATAAGAGAAAGTTTAATTTGATTTAATAAATAAAATAATGAAAAGAAACTGTTTTTTATGATGCTAATTGCTAAACAGTTAGAACTGATAGTATTAATAAGAGAAAGAAGATGACAAATACGGGTAGGTTTTTGGTTTATTTCATTTTTGTTTTCCTTTTTGATACCAAATTTTTAACTATTTGATGTTTTTTTAATTACTTTTTCTTTAAAGTTTAAACCAAATAGGATTTAGAATAGTCTCGTTTAATGACCAAACAATTTTGTTTATGAATAAGGCAATATTCCTAATTTAGAAGATAGTGTCTGTTTGAAAAAAAAGGCTACTACCTTATTTCGAATTCGTGTATTGGTGATATTACATAAGTCTGCCATACCACAACACCAAAGACAATTTACGAAAAATAGGATCAAAATTTATTTAATAACTTGAGGGTTAGAAGCCTATGCTTATTGGGCTTCTCCTAAGGGCCCGCATGGTGGTCTGTATTTCGTTTAATATCACAGAATGTGGCACACTTAAATAGAATGATAAGTTTGATGAGGTGAATGATAATTAGTTAATTTTTCCTTATGTAAGACGAAGCATTTTATTTAAAACGAACTAAAATGTACATGATTTAATTGGTTTAATGTATAACAGATGTTTCCATATGGATTTTTTTTATTACCCTGTTTCTTTTGGATATGGTTTGTTTGGGTAAACCAGAATGGTAGCAATCGTGAAAACACGAATTAGTTTGGTGGTCGAAAGAGCTATTCATATCTTTTTTCAAAGTCCTCTTGAGATGTATGTGTTTTGGTGAATCCTAGCATTTCGATCTAAGCACACGTTTGGTCATCTATTGTATTAACAAGGTAGTGAAGAGTGTCCTAGACATCTGTGTCAATTTGCCAAGAAACGACTAATATCATAATAAGTTGTGAAAATATTGGATTAAAGATTTATGATCATATGCTTTATATATCTCTCAGTATAGAACACAAGGTTGATGTCATCCTTAAATTCTCATCTGAGTGCCCGTGGAAAGTTGACCATGTACTACAAGTCAAGAGATGAATTATAACATGGGATATCTCGGAAAAATTCAAACAAAGCCAAAAAGTTTGGAAACTATGGATCTTTACCTAACCTTATGTGAGTAAAGGGGAAAATGAAGGTCTTTATATGTCCTGTTTTTGACGCCATAGAAATACATCCGGTTTTACAGATGCATTTAGCATAATAAAATCCAAAATAATGAGTAAATGACATTTTTCTCCCATGAGATTTCATGAAGTTGTAAATCCATCCACGATATCAAAACTCCCAAATGTCCATTATAAGTATAACATGTATGTAAGAGAGTCTCTAGCTCAATAAAAACCTCATCCTCTACAGTGAAACATCTCTGATGTAGAAACTTGATGAGAAATGCCAAACACTAGTTTAAGTTGTAAAACATGAAAGACATTACGTATTGTCGATAACAGATAACCATGTAACTTCATAACCTCATGTAAGAATAAATTTGCCACATTTACTGCTGTGAATGGGTGTTTCAGCCAGAAAAATGTGCAAATTTTCTCAAACCATATACTACAATTATGATGATGTTAACTCCTTCGAATAAGGGTAACCTTTCAACAAGAATCCGGATTGGGATTATCATTGGTTGTAGTAGTCCCACAGGTGATAAGTGGTTGTAACAGTCTCGTAGGTGATAAGGTGGAATATTTATAGCTTTAAGAATATCACAGGCCGCTACATATCTCTGAATGTCTACTATCATAATCTTACAATGGAACAAACTCTGAATTATTCTCAATCTCTTAAGTATGCATGAATATCCACTAATCAACCCATCATGATATTCTTCAGGATCAAGGAGTATAATGAAGTCCTAGGAATAACCAGTATTCATTTGTAAAATAATTTGACGGTAAATACACTATTTTTTGTTGGCAAATAGTTGATGTTTGACAAAAAATTTGAAAATCGTTTGTAAGTGTCCTTCTACTACTTTGATGTAGATTAATATGTCATCAAATAATAGTTGAACGATATTTTGGAGGAATTGTATGAAGAACTCATTCATAAGAGATGAGAAAACTGCACATGCATTGGTAATCCCAAAAGGAACAAAAAATTAGTAAGCTCAAAGGATATAAGAAAAAATCATAGTGACCATAAACGGTTAAAAAAGGCTATTTTGTGAATATGTTGTTCATCCTTATTTGATGAACTTCTGATTGTAAATTAAATTTCGATAAGACCCTAGCACTAAAAAACTCATCCAAGAGTTGATCAATCATTAAAATAGAGAATTTACCTGAGATTGTCACCTTATTGAACACTCTTTTTCACCAATGATACTGGACTTGAATAAGAGCTGTGAATAGGACGAATAATATCTGCTTGTGAGGAGTAAATGACCTACAATCTTAGTTCCAAGAGTTGAGGATATCATGACATTAGAAATTAAAAGAAATCAATAGAGAAAAAATATTTCAAGAAAGGGTAAGTCAGTTGGAAAGGTTGTGACACAACATGGAGCACTACAATCCATAGAAACCTGAAAAATAGACTCATGGAAACTTTAAAAATGTTCCACTGCAGAAACCAAGGCCAGCTAAAGTCATTGGGACATTTGATGAGCTCAAAGTACATGGCAATATGACTAGGATTAGAGCTATACTAATTGAAAAAACAACTTTAAGATAAAGGTAGCCTCATCAACATGGTGTAAATAAACAAGTTTTATGGTTTGCCTATAGAAGAACCTTTGGGATGTGATCATCAGATCGTCACCGACCAAGGAGCAAAAAATCAAGAGGCTTGGAGAGGAGAGCATGAAACTGAGGATAGGTAAGGATACAAGGAAACAAAAGTTCAGCTTCAATGGAGGCAAAGATTAAACTTTCCAACTCAACCAACACTTGGAATACACAATAACTCCTAGAAGAATCACCCCAAAATCTTTTCCCAAGAAGAAGTTATTGAAGATTGAACTAATAATTTTCAAATGGACCCAATGGAGACCAACAACTGCTCATCAGAGTTCCAACCAGACCAGGGGAAATTACACAACAAATTCAATTACTCTGAATTTCCAACTCATCCTCGATTGTGGATAATTGGATTCACATAAAACCAAGTTCAGGTTTGGAAGTTATTGATTTGACAAGTTAAAAAACCGGTTTCAAACCATAATACATCACTAGGCCATAAATCATGCTTCACAGCCCAACTCAGTCACAATCTCGACCTAAATCCACTTGTAGAATGAAAATGGGTCTCTCACAATTTCTCAAAACCCATGAAACAAATATATATATCCGTTGGAGCATTTTCCCAAAATAGGCTAACTTGGTTCCATTCAAAAGGTTTTCTAGATCCAATTGGCTTAAGAGTGTCCATACTTATTTGTGGCAACCAAAAAAAATTATTAACCATCTAGAATCCATAAACTAGTCCATATATAGCCAATGAATCAAAAATGAAGAAATCAAAGCAAAGAAGAACATTTCCTTTTCTTGATTAATCTATTCTTCATCAAAACACAAGATTAGCCTTTCACCATTTAATCACACCCCCTCCATCAACTACAGAATATTAGAGACGTTTAAATATCAGCAGATTCCATGGAAAATCATGATATCAAAGCTCATCCCACCAGCTCATTATCAAAATCACTTTAATCGTATTTTCTTCATTATTTCTTATTGATTCTTACTTTCTCATTATTTTGCGTTATTCTTGTTTTCATGAAGATTAAAACGTTTTACATCACTTGTAAAAGCTATAACTAGCTTCTTAGTTTCATTTATAAAAATCACATTTCAAAGTAAAATATAAAGTTTGTTTTCATCTTTATCTAAAGAGTGTTTTTATGTAAAAATTTTATCTTTAGTTTTATTTGATTCTTAAGATTATAGAAGTATAGTTATTTGTTTGATCCCAATAATTCTAATTCTCTTAGGATGGAGACAGTCAGTCACCCTAAAGATTGAGAGAGTCAATCAAAGTTTCACCACTATTTGTACTTTCTTCCATCTTTTGCATAAGCTCTTTGATCAGTTTTTGATCACTTTATAAATTGAGACTATGCATTCATTCCAGGATATATAACTTCGGCACTTGGATCAATTTGACATGTTTTGTATGACTGTCAAGATCAATTCCATCTTTGAAGATGAATTTAAACTTAGATGTACTCTTTCCATTTTCACTTGGTGATAAAACACATAAATGGGAGAAGAACTTACCACAAAGATCTACCACCACATAAGATTAATGCAAGAGGGCTTTCCTTTCTAAGTTCTTCTCAACATCAAGGAAAGCAAGGTTGAGGAATGAATTCTCCAGCTTTACACAAAGGGGAACTGAGACTTTGAGAGCTCTGGAGAAGTTTGAGAAATATTCAAAAGCTACACTATGCAATGTTCCCACCATGGATTCTCCAATGAAATTTTTCTAAACACACTTTATAGAGGAGTATAATATATGATATGTTTAAAAGACTCTATGTAAGTTTCTTTATTTTTAATTATATTTGTTTTTAAAAAAAAAATATTTTTTTGGTAGATTTTAGACTTTTTTTTATGAATTCTAGAGTTTTTTTTTAAAAAAATTATTGTTTGTGAAAAATCTTTTTAGACTTAACTTTTGCTAATCATAAGGTTATCCGACTGGATCATAAAGTTACAAGTTAATTAAACTCTTAAGTTATAGAAATCTGCTTATCATTTATCATTTATCTGTTTTTTTTTTTCTGAATCTATAAAATCACAAACACAACCATGATACCATAATTTTTTGGCCAAAATAACAAACAAGATACTGGACGTAGTCTAGAATATCTCTTGGTTTGTACGTAAAGAGATCTCTATTCCAATAAGGAAATCGGGTATAGAGTTAACAAAGTAGAACCTTTCCAGATCCTTTTGAAGTTATCACCAAACAATTACATTCACCTATAATTCATTTTTTTTCTTTCTCAACCACCTCCACTTTACCTCTCTATCAAGTCTTCATCATATCCTTCCAAAAGGTCATTAATTAATACTCAAGCTACCACTTAAGCTGACACTACCAAGTTTTATGACGGGTAAATGTGAAAGCTTAATTGCTCATTCGTTAGTTTGGGACTTTTTGTTTTTTCCTTTTCTGAACAAGTTTGAGATTAATAGCTTCTACGTTTTTATGTATAATGTATTCGATAGTTTGTGAACTATTTAGTGTTTTTTTTGTTCCTTTCAGCGTTAGCAATGAATCTGTTTAGATTTTAATGTTATCGACTCCTTTACACTGTGTAAGAAAAAGAATATATATTTACCAACGCAGAACAAATTCACTTGCTATATACATATAGACTGCGGTGCTGCGGAATAAATAAGATTCTTCTTTTTTTGAACAAGCGGAAAGAAGATTCTTAACCCACCTTCAAAATGCTTTACAGTGAGCGAAACTTTTTTATAAATTTACAAATTATGTCTTCGACCAATGTATTAGAACGGTCTTAAACAATCATAACCAGTATAAAAAAAAATCGTTGTGGTTTTTTCTTGGTCACCAGATCAAGCTTTAGATATGAAAATGTTAGATTTTTAATGGTTTTAGGAATTAATCTTGATTTTCTTCGGCCTACAACTTATCCTGCTTACCAATTAAAAAAAAAAAAAAAAAATCCTAAACGACCTTGTTAAGTTTGCTAAAATTTGATAGGAATAAAACATATTCTTCCTGAATTATGCATTATAGATAAAGTTAAAAAAGTGAACAAATTAAAGTTCGAGCATATTGGTTAAATAATGATGGTTGACAAAACAAATATTTTATGAGCAGAATAGAAACTTACGATTTTGCAATGATAATCGTGTTTTGAATTATGCATTAATTTATCATCTCAAAGGCTCGGGTCGTTGTATATATACATCACCACCATTACACTCCAAAGTAACTGTCTGTCTCTTGATGTGACAAAAAAGGAAGAGTAACATTTTTTTTGTTTTCCTTTAGCTCTCTGCTTCTCAAACCACCGCACTAATCCCTATCCGCCGTGAAACGCTAAACGAAACCGCCAAAATGACAGAGAAAGAATGTGAGCATCACCACGACGAGGATGAGAAGATGCGCAGACGCGTAGGAGCGGCCGTGCTTGGCTTTCTTGCAGCTGGCCTTTTTGTGGTCTTCTTGGTGTGGGCCATTCTTCACCCGCACGGCCCACGTTTTGTTCTTCAAGACGCAACCATTTACGCGTTTAACATCTCCCAGCCCAATTTTCTCACTTCCAATCTTCAGGTCACTCTCTCTTCTCGAAATCCTAATGACAAGATCGGAATCTTCTATGACCGCCTTGACATTTATGCCTCCTACCGCAACCAACAGGTATGCTGACTGATACTAGCTTGGATTAACGTTTCTTCAGTTCAATTCTTGCTACAATATTCCTTAGTAAAATCAAAAGAACAAAAATTCGTATTTATAAGAAAAAATGAATGGACCCGACCCGACAACCTTGGTGTATACACGACCGATCTCAAACGAAAATTGTCTAGCTATATTTCATAATTTGGGTTATAAAGTTTTTATATACGTATATTCTACGAATATATATACGGAAGGACTGAGGAATCTTAGTAATATATTTTTCTTACGCTGAAGATTCATGTTCTAGAAATATATATACGAATCTTAATTGGTAATAGACCGATCTCAACGTATGTATTCAACGAAATGAGAATTGTCTAGATTTTGTATGTTGGTTAGGAAAAGTTATATTTCATAATATTTTTGATGTTAATTAATAATTTGGGACTAAAATTTTGGCTTAAGTGTTTTACTTGTTTTTTTTTGTTTTTTCTGTTGTCGTTGCAATAATATTTATATACTTTTTTTTTTGGGGTAAAGGTGACGTTGGCGACTTTACTGCCGGCGACTTACCAAGGCCATCTAGATGTGACGGTATGGTCGCCATTTCTGTACGGGACATCGGTGCCGGTAGCACCATACTTTTCGCCTGCTTTAAGCCAAGATCTAACGGCGGGGATGGTGCTTCTGAACATCAAGATCGACGGTTGGGTTAGATGGAAAGTGGGAACGTGGATCTCCGGCAGGTACCGCCTACACGTCAATTGTCCAGCTTACATTACTCTGGCCGGACATATTTCCGGTGAAGGTCCAGCTGTTAAGTACCAGCTTGTCCAACGATGTGGTGTTGACGTTTAAGCAAAGGGATGATCATTATTCTTTAGAAAGACTAGAGTCTAGACTACTCCAAATTGTTGTGATTTTAGTGCTTTAGTTAACAGAATTCTTCCAAATGTTTTGTATTGCATTTTTATGATTAAAAATTTATGTTTACGTAATAATTACTCGGTCCATACAACTTTTCCTTTTTTTTTCATTAAAAATACTATAAAAGTAATAAGGATACCTTGGAAAAAAACAATAAACTCTAGGCTTCTAAGAACATTTTAATATGCATGCACAAAATAAAAGTTTGAACACACTCATCCTAAATGAAATAAGAATATAAGATTAGTACACACACACACACACACACACACACACACACACACACATATATATTATAGGGATTAGCTTGGAAGGTTTTAAACTGTACGTGTAAATTTTTTTTGACGATTTAAATTTTATTTTCTGGCTTTTGTTAGCAGAAGTTTACAAGTACTAGGCATTTTCTTTGATTTCCTTACAAAAGCAATATTCTATTTTTTTTATGTAAGTAAAAAAATAATTTATGTTGTAGGACATAAAGCAAGATTCCAAAAGATATATCCAGGACAAATTAAACATTTAGTTAAGATTTCTTGTACAAGTGTTAAGAAAACAATTTATAATTGACAACTATTTAATTTTCTCCAATATCTAGTAATCATAATTACTGGCAGTCAACAATAAATTGATTAATCATTTTTTTCGAATATAGAAACAATGAATATTTAAAGAGGTGTGACTTTTGCATAATTTTTGGATCGTGTTTCTTGGAGGCATGACACTATAATATATATTCACTTGGTACTAAGTAAGCAGCCATGGGTCAACCAAATTTCTAACTTAAAAGACTTCTGTCTTCTCTTTTTCAGATGAACGTGGATTTCCCAACTAAATCTATTTCGTAAATCCTAAGCTCTGAAATTGATTAAATGTGTATTATTATTGTTTAATCAACCTGTGCACCGGTTTTTGATTATAGAAAAGACAAAAGATATAGAAAAGACTCAAGCAAGCTAAATATTGTATTGAAACTTGAAACTTGAAGTGTTCCTGTTCATGAAAGATTTATCTTACTATAACTTTCGCATAGTACTTTTTTGTTTTTGTTTTAGAATAAAGTATGTAGATGGATTCGAGAACTTTATGTATATTGATGACTTAATACACGTGAGTGGTGAAAACCGTGGCCATGTATGTGACATTTGCACACCTTCTAGTGCAATACGCATGACATTTATCCCCTTTTCTATTTTGAAAGTTTCTTGAGATCTATGCTTTATTTTGATAAATTAAATAAGGCGAATTTATAACATTGGCGAAAAGGTACAAGAGAAGGCGAATAAAAATGAAAGCTGATTTTCTTCTGGATAACAAAAAGTGCTTTTTTTTACCTTTGAGCTTTAACAAAACTTTAATTTTGCAGATGCTTAAAGGAAAAAAGATTATGATTTAAATTCGCACCAACCAACTCTCTACTTGCAAATGCGTTGTGATTGCTTCAGTGACGTTGCAACTAAGTCACTTTTGTTGCCCCATCTAGTATTGTCTCGCAACGGAGATAGAAGGTCATCTACTAACTAAAACCAATTCATCTATTCATGTAAAATTTTAAACTTAAACTGTCTACAAAATATTCTCTACTAAAAATAGTCTCATGCGTTGATTTGAAGTTTATAGAATAGAGTACATTACATTTAACATGTAAATATGCATAAAATAAATTTCACTTTATCTTTTTCAATGTTGTATTTACAGATAAAATATTTAAAGTTGTTACTTTTTTCATATATAATTTTATAAAATAAGTTAACAAAATAAAATAATATATTCTAGTCTTAGTTAAAAAAATAAAAATATGTTTCATAAGTTTAATTTTCTTTTACAATGAATTTTGCTTTAATTATCTAGAGATAATTCTAGAGTTATCTGTACCTAATTAGAGTGATATAATAATAAGTGATTTATCCGAAAGTGCAGCTGAAAGAGAGTGGCATCATTATATGGAGATAAAGGAGCAATTCTTTCGGCAGAAGTCACGAGTTACATGGCTCAGATATGGAAATCATAACACATCTTTTTTCCGCCGAGTTGCTCTAACAAAGAAAATCAAAGAACGCCATAAGGAAGCAGGAGATGAGAAAACTGATCCACAAGAAATAAAAGAGGAAGCAGTATCTTATTATCAGAAATTTTTGCAGCAAGAAACTAATCATGAGAACATAATGGGAAGCGATCTAGATCATCTTCTCCAATACAAATGTACAGAGGATATGGCTACTCGAATGAAAAATCATGTCACTGAGGAGGAGATAAGGAAAGCTCTTCACTCTATGCCTTCTAGAAAGACGCCGGGACCGGATGGTTACACCAAAGAGTTTTTTGTTGCAGCGTAGAGAATAGTTGGAAGTGATTTTGTAACAGCAGTGCAGTCTTTCTTTCAAAATGGTTTCATGCCAAGTGGGGTAAATTCAAGGATTCTGACCGTTATTCCAAAGAAAGCTGATGCTAAGCAGATGAAGGACTTTCGCCCAATTGCTTGATGTAATACGGTCTATAAGGTCATATCAAAGATTCTCGCCAATAGACTGAAGAGATGTTACCTGCAGCTATGCTCCCGAACCAAAGTGCTTTCATAAGAGGACGTGATACGACGCTAAGACCGTAGGTGGGATTTAGAGTATTGGGGTCGCGGTGAGAAACTATCTGGTCGCGGTGGGAAGCTTATCGGGACGCGGTGAGGTTTACTCGGGACGCGGGATGATAGTATCGGGACGCGGTAGGGGCGGAGTCGGGATGCGGTGGAGTCTCTCGGGATGTGGCTCGATGGATCGAGTTGCGGTGTGAGGGGCTCCGGGACGCGGGGTAATGACAACGGGACGCGGCACGATGGATCGGGATGCGGGTGGTAGTATCGGGACGCGGGTGTGGTGTATCAGGACGCGGGTGGAGTGGATCGGGACGCGGGGGTGAGATGCGATCGGATATTGAGACGCTGATTTTCGAGACGCGGTACGGTGATTACGGGATGCGTCTCGATGATTTCCGATAACTCGGAAATCACGATTTCTTGATCGGCTGGCCGTCCGGCTCTTTCCGACGAGCTAGAAACGCTGGAAAAACAAACTAGGGGGAACGAGGATCGCCACAAACTCGGTGGAAAGAGTTTGATAAGATCAATACACTCAAGGCACAAAACCCGGTTTTGGGACTTTGGGACTTAAGCAACAATATATTCTTAACGCTGGTGATGCAATCATGGATGCAGAAACCGAAACCATAACCGGAGGTTATGATGCACCGGATGGATCAGCACACACAGAGGAGAATCCACCCGAGCCATTGGTGATTGGAGACCGTTTTCACCGAGCTAATGCACCTTCTGAATCGATGTCTCGAGACAGAACACCCGTGTCTCGGTCTAGAATCGGAGATGGTTCAGAGGGGCAGGTTTATGACCGTAC
>OVBI01003155.1:0-14176 GCA_900406495.1 Sisymbrium altissimum
GAAAAGAACAGAAGGAGACAAGAGGATTATGGAAAGGATCACAATGTGGGAAGGAGAGTGGCATCTTATAAAGGCGTGGTAATCAATGGAACTGAGGGAGACAAATCGGGAGCTAAGGACAATCATGGGAAGGTTTTTGACAATCAATTTAAAGGGAAGAGTAAAATGCAAGGTGAGTGGATTAACCCCCACAAGTCTCACAGATCAGAGTACAGGAAGGGATACAAGCCATATGAAAGGAAAACAGGTGAGAGCTCCTATGTGCAGAGCTTTTCAAATCGTCATTCATCACCAAGCAAAACAGCGCAGATTAACGAGGAAGATGGTAAGACTCGGGTTAAGGATTCCAACAAGGAGCAACAGCTTACGAAGCAGGAGAGAGCACTTCTGAACAACCTTTTAGCAAAGGTAAATCATGCTCATGATCAAATTGCAGAAGATGGGTTTGGTCAAGGATCTCAGGTTTTGGCTGGAGCAAATTTATCTTCAAAAAAGGTACGTAAAGAGTTGATTTTTGATGGGGATGGAGCTGCTTTGGCGGATCATCCTGGTGCAGTGGATACCTCAGCATAGGATCACATGATAGTAGAGGACGGAATGGACGTGTGGGATCAGATTCTGGAGACAGAACAGCCAGTGGAAGAAACCGATGGAGACTGTCGTTAGTACTGAAGGTCTGACTGTTAAGGAGGTGGGGGAGAGTGTGGAGACACAAAATATGGAAGAAGGTGGAAAACTGGTGACTATAGAAAGGGAGGAGAAGACTGTGAAGTCTGAACTTAGCAAGGAAGAAATGTTACAGGAGAATGGAGAGAAGAAACACAGGGGTAAGAAGAAGACAGTCCCGGTTAACCCCATATTTGTGGGAAGACTCTCAAAGAAAAGATTGGTCCAGAATATTACATCTCCAAGGAAAAAGGGAGCCGCAAAGGTTGGTGTTCGTGTTGGCAAGGAAGCTGGATCGAGCGAGGAGAAGAATGAGTTGACTTCTCAGATGGAGACAAGCGGTTCTGCAGAAACCACGGGTTAGTGATCTCAGTCATTGATAATGGAGTGCATCCCTTTGGTAATAATAAACCCGATTGGGTTGATAAGAATAATACGAGGATCTTCAAGCTATTATTCCGTTGGTATAATGGCATTAAAACTTAGGATCTATCTTTTTCAGTTTGTCTCGGATTTTATTTTGTTGTTGGTAGACTCTCAGTGTTTGAGAACCCTTGATTACTTTGTAGTTCGTAATATTTATGTAATGAGAAGTATGGATGCAACTCAAATTCAACACTGGGTTTTTATTTTATCTTTGATTGGTGATGACGATTTACGGATGCGATCAAGCACTGGATTATTTCTGCAAAGGGAGTTTGTGAATTATGCGATTAGGATAAAAGGATTTTATTTTAGATTGGAAGAATGGAGATTCTGTAATTTTTTTGCAGGTCTTGAATTTACAACGGGAATCTCATATCTACGAGAAGGGGTTTAGTTTTAGGAGAATAAATTGTTTGTTTATTTTTGGGTCACAAATGGACACAAACTTTTGGTTTAAAAGTACTTGGGTCTGGGATATGGACTACATATCAGTGACAAACGTGATGGAATTATATATTGGACCCAAAATTCTAATCCAGCATTATAATAATGGATTGGAGGGGTTATTCAAATGGACTATCAGACACCATGTTTTGGGCCTATCCAATAAAAATTTACAAAACTTGGGGAAGCAATTTTTAAAGAGTGGTGTACGTAGAAAAGGATTTATTATAAAAAAAATTAATTTTTTTGCTGAATTCTTGGCTTATTTTTCCAATAGGTATATTTGTATGGCAATTCATAAGATGAGGGTTTATTATAATAGACTAACCGAGTCAAATCATGGTCCAGTGGGAGTTTTTTTTAACCTGCTTGGGAAGTAATCAATCATTTATATATTAATGTGAATTCTAAGTTGGAATTGTCAAGGGCTTGGGAGTAAATACACAATCAGTTATTTACGAGAGATATGGTTTAAAATAAGTCGGAATTTTTTTTTTTTTTTTGTCGGAAACTAAACAAAAATTTGATTTTGTGGAACAATTTAAAGGCCATTTTGGCTATTCAGCCTTGCACACAGTGGAACCCGTTGGATCCAGTGGAGGACTGGCCTTATTTTATGACATGGCATACAATGTTAATATAATTTACTCCAGTAACCGTATAATTGACATTGAAGCGGAATACCAAGGGAAAAATATATTCTTATCATTTATTTATGGAGATCCAGTTCAACAGAGACGTGAAATGGTTTGGGAACGGCTAACCCGAACAGGATTGTCAAGATTAGATCCATGGTTTATTATTGGAGACCTTAATGAGATTAGGGGTAATTATGAGAAAGAAGGTGGGCCCCTTAGACATGCATCTACCTTTATACCATTTAATAATATGATTGAAAATTGTGGTCTACTGGAATTTCAAACCATAGGCAATACTTTTTTGTGGCGGGGCAGACGAGGAGGACAGATTATCCGATGCCGACTGGATCGAGCACTGGCCAATGCTGAATGGCATGCCTTATTTTCCTTCTCTTTTACTGAGTATTTAGGAATAGTGGGGTCGGACCACAGACCTTTGATTTCCACCATAGAGGATAAAATTCCACAAAAGCGAAGCCATTTTCGGTTTGATAAGAGATGGTTAGGGAAAGACGGTTTTATGGATTCTATTATAAAGGGATGGAAAGCACCATCAGGAAACGAGACACAAACTTTTGTCAATAAAATTAGGAATTGTAGACATGAAATATCAGTCTGGAGAAAACACAACCTCCCATATGGAAAAGAAAGAAATAATGATTTATAAAAAGCTCTTGAGGAGATTCAGAATGATAACACTAGAACTCAGGAGGAGGTGGGGGAGGCCTCACGAAAATTGAAGGAGGCTTATCGAGATGAAGAATTGTATTGGCAGCAAAAAAGTAGAAATTTATGGCATACATCTGGCGATCGTAATACAAAGTTTTATCATGCGTTAACAAAACAACGAAGAATACACAATAGGATTACTGGCCTTCATACTGAGGAAGGGGTATGGGTATCAAAAGAAGATGAAGTTGAGGCTGTAGCGGTTAATTATTTTGAGGAACTGTTTAAAACCACGTTACCAACGGATTTTGAAATTTTCTTACAGGAAATTCCCGAATCAATAACGGAACACATGAATAATAGGCTTATCGCATTGGCCACAGAGGAGGAGGTTCGACAGGCCTTTGTTATGATGCACCCAAAAAAGGCTCCCGGACCTGATGGAATGACTGCACTTTTTTTCCAGCAAGCATGGCCAGCAATAAAACAGGATCTATTGAATTTGGTGAACGATTTTATACGGACTGGATCTTTTGATCCACGGTTAAATATGACAAATATTTTCTTAATTCCGAAAACAGCAAGACCAAGTCGAATGACGAAATTAAGACCAATTAGTCTTTGTAATGTGGCTTATAAAATAATTTCAAAGGTTCTATGTCAAAGATTAAGAGGACTTTTGCCAAACCTAGTCTCAGAAACTCAATCAGCATTTGTAGCAGGACGTTTAATATTGGATAACATATTGATAGCTCAAGAGATGTTCCATGGTTTACGGAAAAATCCATCCTGTAGAGAAAAATTAATGGCTGTTAAAACAGATATGAGTAAAGCATATGATCGAGTTGAATGGTCTTTTATAGAGAATTTACTCAGGAAGATGGGGTTTTCAGAAATTTGGATTACTGGGGTAATGTGGTGCGTAAAATCAGTTCAGTATAGGGTTCTTATAAATGGACAGCCAAAAGGGAAAATCTTTCCACAACGAGGATTGAGACAAGGAGACCCTTTATCCCCATATTTGTTTATATTATGTACGGAAGCACTCATTGCAAATATTAAACGGGCGGAAAAGGAAAAACGGATCACAGGAATGAAGATTGCGAGAGCAAGCCCTCCCATTTCGCATCTTCTTTTTGCCGATGATAGTTTATTTTTCTGCCGAGCAACCAAGGACGAATGTCAGGTCTTCTTAGAGATTTTAAAGGAATATGAACGGGTTTCTGGACAACAAATAAATTTTGATAAGTCATCAACTCAATTTGGACATAGGGTGGAAGAAACAGTTAAAGAAGATTTGAAACAAATTTTAGGAATCACCAAAATAGGAGGAATGGGTTCTTATCTAGGTATTACCGAAAGTTTAGGGGGGGCAAAACCACAAATATTTGGTTTTTTGCAGGAACGAATTCTTAACAGGGTGAATAGTTGGACTATTCGGTTTTTAACAAAGGGAGGAAACGAAATTTTAATTAAGTCAGTGGCAACGGCTTTACCGACTCATGTTATGTCTTGTTTTCGCTTACCAAAATCGGTTTATAAGAAACTTACTATCGCAGTGGCACAGTTTTGGTGGAGTACAGGTTCCAATCAGAGAGGTCTACATTGGAAATTGTGGGATAAATTATGTAAGGATAAGTGTGATGGAGGACTAGGTTTTAGGGTTGTAAAAGATTTTAATACAGCTCTTTTAGCAAAACAACTATGGCAGTTAATAGATCAGCCATAATCTCTTTTTGCAAAAGTATTCAAGGGACGATATTACCGGTATTCGGATCCCTTAGATCCAATTAAATCATATTCCCCATCTTATGGATGGAGGAGTATTACCTCAGCTCGATCTTTGGTTAACAAAGGACTAATCAAAAGGGTAGAGTCTGGCACATCTATCTCAGTTTGAGATGATCCCTGGATTCCTGGCCCACGCCCAAGATCAGCAACTTGCAAATATAATACTTATCCGCCTTTAAAGGTTAGTGATTTGATTGATCCACAGACACGTACGTGGAATTTACCCTTATTGGAAGCAGTTATCATACATGAGGACACAAAAGTCATCAGGCAAATGCCAATTCGTCGCTTAGCATCTGAGGACACGAATGGTTGGCACTTCTCAAAAACGGGAATATATACGGTAAAATCAGGTTATCAAGTTGAACAGAGGTATCCGGATAAGGGTCTTATGATTAATCGGACCGGATATCAAACCTCTATTAGCTTAAGCGTGGAAGATAAAATGTCCACCCAAGATTAAACACTTTATTTGGCAAATGTTATCGGGATGTATTGCGGTAAATAAGAATTTATAGGCTCGGGGAATTAGGTGTGAAGTGCAATGTCCACAGTGTGGGGCAGATGAGGAATCGGTAAACCACGTGTTTTTTTTAATGTCCCCCAGCAGTTCAAGCTTGGGCTCTATCTATGATCCCATCGAACCCAAATATTTTTCCCATAAAGTCTATTTTTGCAAATTTAAATTTTCTTTTTTGGAGACTTCCAAAAGAGGGTCCATATAATTATTATCCTTGGATTTTGTGGTACATTTGGAAAAGTCAAAATGATACAATATATAATAATAAACTTTGGACACCACAGGATGTGTTATGAATGGCAGAACAAGTGGATCGATCATGGCTTGAGCCTCAAATGGTAGAAGAAACTTCTTTACAAGGTGTAATCCCTCCAAAGGTAGCCAAAAACAAAGAAGAGTGGTGGTGTTATGTGGATGGGGCATGGAAGGACCCTGATTCTTTCTCAGGAAATGGGTGGGTATGTAGTAAAGTGGGCATAACGGAAAGTTTATTTGGTACACGCAATCTAGATTCTAGTCTATCCCCGTTACACACAGAATTGGAGGCTTTACTTTGGGCAATGGAATGTGTAGTGAATTTCCACCGTCATGTCACTTTTGCAACCGATAGTTCCGAAGTGGTGAAGATGATTTCAAACCCGAAGGATTGGCCTGCTTTTTCACAATATCTAGAAGCGTTTGAAGAATGGAAACAATGCTATGAGACGTTCAGACTGGAACTCATACCCCGCGCACAAAATCAGAAGGCGGATAGCTTGGCACGAGGTGTAAGACTCTACCCTACAGCGATGACTTACATCGATTCAGTTCCTCCAGTTTGGTGTTCGCATTTTCCTTAGGTTTTTTCATCATGTTGACAAAAAAAAAAAACAAAAAATGGGAGTAGTTTGTATTGGTTAAACTATGTTTGCTGAAGAAGATGATATAAACGTGGACGTACAGAAACATAAAGGTAATCGAGTGTACGTACACTAACGTAAAAGAAGATGATATAGGCATGTATGTGCATAGACATGAAGGTAAATGACATGGAAATATATGTATCATGATGAAAATGATATGAAGAAGATGGTATAAACGGCCTTCACCTATGAGATGCATAAGGGTGTATTTATGGTATGTACGGCAATTACCTATGAGATACATATTTGAGATGAAATTCAGATGGACGTACATACATCGACAAGTGTACAAAATGTGTATATAATAATAGTGGTGGTTAAAAAAGCATGCTGCAGTGAAGAACACGTGGACGTAAACTAACAATGGACGTACACAAAACAGGAACATACACGATAACAAATATGTATGTTCAACATCTCATATGTTTATGTTTACACTACTCTCACATTCACACTACTCTCACATTCCTCATATTATTATCACTCATATGTTACTCTCACATTACTCTTCAAATCAGGATCAAAAGTATGGACGCACATTTATTGATGACATGAATTTGTGCACGTATGTACGTATGGACGTACACAGACATAATATACAGATGAAGATTGAGGTCCACGAACATAATGTCAACATCCATCTTTATATGTACGACCATTTTATACATTGTCACATTAGTATATAGATTTTGTTTTGTACATAAACGTCCATATTATGCAATCTCTTATCTCAGCAAATGTTACCACATCTCCACATCCATACCTACAAATGATTTTACCCTCTGATTTTGTGTACGACCATCATACGCAACCGAAATATATGAGTTCATATTTCTGTATGTCCATGCATATATCAGAGTACCAGGTATCGTCGACGAGAGAGCGAAATAGAGAAACTGTCCGAACATGTACAAAGAATAGTGGACATACACATAAACTTGTAGTTCGTAATATGATATGTGGATGTACATGAAACATTAACTTGTAGTTCTTCCATGGTTGTCCAATAAATTAAATCTTTGGATCTGATATTGGCAACATGCTGTGTACAAAAACGTTCATACTATGCAATCTCTCATCTCCACAAAATGTTACCACATCTCTACGTCCACACCAATAAATAATTTTTACCATCTCTGATTTTGTGTACGTCCATCATGCGCAACCAAAAACCAAGAATGGATTCTATTTACCAAGCATATATATTTTGCAGAAGAAGATGATATAAGCATGGACGTACAAAGACATGTAAGGAAATGAGTGTACGTACACTAACATTGAAGAAAATGCTATAGGCGTGTACGCAAGCATGTAACAGCGAGCAACTGTTACTTGGTCAGTTAATATTAGTAGATGTTATAGTAGCATGGATGTCCACATACATGGAGATATGTGAGTATACGAGCTGGTGGATATACATGAAGGTAATCGAGTGTATGTACACTAACATAGAAGAAGATGATATAAGCGTGTACGTGCATAGACATGACATACACTAATTCATAACATAGGAGAAGATGATATAGACGTGTACGTCCATTTAAAAATTTACAAGGTGAATTAGTGTACGTCCAAACATCCACTCACATACTTCCATGCATGCATATATCCACACATTAATAAGGTTTCGTTGCCACTCACCAGATACCATCATCTTCATATCATTTTCATCATGATACATATACTTCCATGTCGTATACCTACATCTCTATGTACGTACAAGTCTATAACATCTTCTTCTCTATTAGTGTATGTACACTCATTTACTTTCATGGCTCTGTACGTCCATGCGTTATCATCTTCTTCATATCATATTTCTCTGCAAAAATAGATCTGCTAAAATAGATCTGCTTTGTAAATAGAATCCATTCTCCATTTCTAGATGGACCCAGAAAAAAATTTCAAATACTAACAAAAAAATCAAGAATTTTCAAGAATAAGAACTTGTTTGCATAAAGCAAGTACCATTTTGATGTGGTTTATGTCTTCCATTTCTAATTTTTTCTTTTTGAAGGTCTACAAATTCCATAAAAATATCTTTTTGGTTTGAAGGGTTGATGTTGGGAAACCGATGCTGTTATCGTCAATGATGATGTCTTTTTGTTTTGGGATTGCGTTGAATTTGGCGAAGAGATTCATGGATCTGCTGAGCTAGAAGTGGTAGAGATGGGTTCAAAATGTTGATTTCTCCAACGGAGGAGGATTGTAGAGTTTCGGCCATTAAAGTTACAGACAAAGAAGAAGAAGATAAAAACTTGGGAAGAATATATAATGAGAGAAAGTGAGAGTTTAGTTATATGTTTAGTTGAGGGAAGGAGAAAACAGATTTACTTAGTTTAGTTAGAAAGTATATAGAAACAAAGGGGTAATAAAGGGTATAAAATAGGATAAAATAGTTGTATTTTATAGATAAGTTATCCATAGATTTAAAGTTACTTATTTTGTAATATATAAGTTATAAAATGACTTTTAACGTAATATTCTCTTTTAATGGTAGCAAAATATTTTTATTTAAAGAAAATCTTAATAATTTTTCTTTGACTGGTGGCAGCTGCCACCTCCTAGGGCAACGGGGATCCGTCACTGATTAGTTCATATATTTAACCGAGTTATCAGCCTCTTTAGTCATACGATGCTGTTTATAATTAACTGCTTTATATAGTTAATTTTTTCGTATAGTTAACTGCTTCATATAATATAGTTAACTGTTTTGTAAAGTTAACTATTTTGTACAATTATCTAATTGGTATAGTTAACTGTTTTGTATAACTAACTGTTTTATTTAGAAAACTTCTTCGTATGAATCAAAACCTTTTAGAAATATCTAAGTAAGGAAATTTTTTTTCATATCTAGATAGTTTTCGTCATTAATTTTAAATGTTTGGATTTTAATCTTAACAGTTTGCCCTCCAGTTCGTCAGTTCTGTATTCAATAGTGAGGATAGTGTTATGGATATGGGATTACCTGTGGCTTAAGTTGTATCTCTCTAACATACATTTCGTTTGACATACAAATGAATGAATATGAATGATTCCTGTGAATATTCAATTGTATTTTTGATTAAGATTCAGCAACACAAACACGCATAGGATATCTTTGTAACTGCTTTAAGATTCAGCAACACAAACACACATAGGATAAGAACACAACACGAATGGAGCATCGAACTCAGCCGATGCAGTGCACCCCAAGTTTGCACAAGAACAACCGAATGTGAAGAACCAACTTGGAGACGATGCACACGGGGATTATATGCACTAAAGGAGTTTTTCGTTTTCCCATGCGCCAAGAAAGAAGCTGTCCCCTCTTCAGCCACAAGCTCTCTCAGATGTTCCCCTCGATGTGAAGACAGTCCGTATGATTAATGAACCACGCCTGAAGCTCACGCATGAAGACAAACAAGCCCATCCCTGCCAAAAGTGGTCTCGAAGCATGTAGGGTTTTTGGTGATCCTCATATGTTCCCTCACGAGAGATTACACGGAGTAGACCGCATCATTAAGGAACCTCTGATGCACCTAAAACCCATCAAGACTCTCTTTGTATTTATAAAAGCTCCACCTTTACTTTTTATAATCTTGTTTTAGCTTAATATTCTGCTGTTTACTACCTTATTCTACTTGCTTTTCGTGTTAAGCTTTACTATTCAGCTCTTTACTTTAAGTTATTTTTGCCTTGAGAGTGACACAAGATCTTCTCTTTATTTCCTTGCTATCACTTTATTATCTCTCTCAATTTTCTTTTGGTAAGACTTTAGTTGCTGGACACAAATCGATTTGCTTCAAACTCCCACAAGTGGTTCGATATAAGTCCAACTATACTACATTTGCGTGAATAGTGGGGTTTGATTCAAGTGGAGTGAACATAATTAACAACACGCTTATCACCATGCGATAAGGTGCATTGGCTAGCGGTGATGCTCCAGGTTCCAGGTTGATGGGAATGGATTCTTCCTCGAACACATCAGGATACTCTCGAACAATCAGAACATCGCTGGCTTCTAACTGTTCTTCGAGATCTTCTGGGCTGACCGTGATGGCGACTAGGTACGCTTCTCCCCTTGGTAGCTGTTTATCCACCCTCATTGCCGACGCAAGAGACACAACCGTCTGATGCAGGATTCGGGAAAAATATGCAAGGCAGATGATCTTTTTCAGAATAGATATGGCCTTGGCCACAATCGAGATGGGTGTAGTACGTAGCCAACTAATCCATCCCGATAAGAATGACTTGGTACCGTTCTATGGGGAAAATTAGAAGGTTAGCAGGAAAATTTCTGTTTTCCAGGAGAACATAAACACCGAGAATTTTGTTAGAGACTGGGAACAAACTCAGTTATAGGTTAGACCTTATAATCCCCTGTAAACATTTTTGGTAATCTCAGATGTCACTAGACTGTGAGTTTCACCGGAGTCAAAAAGGACCTTGGTGGAGTTCCTTCCCACCATGATCGTTCCTAATTATTAATTCTAATTTACTACCTAACTAAAACAATCACATGCAAGAAACACACAAAACCAGTTGGTTATCCATACTTACCTATAATTGGCTCCTGAGGAGGTCCGTTAAGTTCAAGGGGTTCCACATCCAACGTGTAGACTCTCCCTGCCATCGCTTGCCGCTCTGCCTGGGGTTCATTCGTCGTCTGAGTCAGTACTAGTGGTCTTGTTGAAGCTCCCATGTCGTTTGCACAGACATTCGCGAAGTGTTTCTTTTGTCCACACTTGTAGCATGTGAGTTTTGGTTTTGATGTCAGGGTTTTGCTGGGAATTGCTTGGCTACTTGTCCTTCTTGTCCGCATTTGAAGCAAACAATGCGTGCATCCGGTCCATAAAAAGCGTTGCCTCTGTCTCCATAATAGTTGTTGCTACCTGGTTTGTTCTGAGTTGTACGAGGTGGTGGATGGAATCTCTCGGTATTGGTTTGGTTATGACTTTTACCCATATTCCTCTTCTCCTTCTGGACCATGGTTTCGACTGTAACTACCTTCTCTATAAGTTCATAGAGATTCTGGAAATTTCATGCTGCTACTCGGCTTCCAATGTCGGACAACTAGGCTGCCGAGCTAGGAAATAGATGACCAGGAATGCAAACATTTAGTTTGAACTAGCTTTCCCATGCATGTCATTCATCTGGCTATAAATAATAGCCCTCCCTAATGGAGGAAGAAGTTGCTGAAAGGCCAAAGAAAGGGCCATAGAGAAATAATAAGATGCATAGAGAGATTGAAAGCAATATGCTCACACAATATCTCAGGTTTGACCCTCATCTGGATGGAACCTGAGAATTTCTACCTCACTCACGTCCGTATGTTTGAAGGACTAAACACCTTGTTGCAGAAGGTGACTCGGACCACTCATCAGATTAACCAAATTATGCACATTTTCTTACCCTCCCCCAAAGTAATCCACTCTCAGTTGATCGATGTGCTGACTTCGGTATTAATAAGTCTTCAAAAAAAGACCTAACCCTTTCTTCCTAAAAGACCCTGTTATCTTATCGCTTTCTTTTGTATATACGAATACATGTCCAATAGGGACTCCTCCCAGGAAGACTCGTCACTACCCCGATGGTCAATCTCCGGACCCCACTCAAAATCTATTCTAGAAGAGAACCGATAAAGATCCGATCGGAAATCAAACCCCCAAGACAATCCCACAAAAACATCCGAACAATTTCTTCGTGTTAGAAGACATATTTTGTTCCAAAAATTTGATCATATCTAAAATATAGAATATTAAAATGTTTTGTTTAAGATATATCCTTACTTCAAAAATTATCAAAAACAATATATATATATATTCTGTAATATCAAACTTTGAAAATTGATTATGCTATATCATTTTTTTTACTTAATGAAAAGGTAGTTTAAAAGAATATAGATAAGTTACTTTTCAAATTATATAAAAGTTTTTGGGATATTAAACCAACTCTCTTTTTCAAATTTCAAAAATGATTTAGCTAAACTGAATATGGTTAGATTCTATTATTTAAGAAATTAAAGAGATTTTACTTTAATTAATGAGATCATTTACAAAAAAAAAGTATTTATTTTTCCATTTAATTATTGCTAAAATCAAGCATCATTCTGGTTTTGATGAAGGATTTCTAACAATCTCTTCAGAACAAAAACAAAATATTTAATAAAAGGGAAAGTTTTTGTGAAAGCCAAACATTAAGACGTGAGAAGCATTGCATGATGGGTTTCATGTGGAACGTTGAATTAATGATCATAGCTTTAGTGGTTGTTAGGATCAGCCAATGTTTATACCGGTGGTCAAACCTAAACTTCAACTGCAATGGCAAGTTACCTCCAGGGTCAATGGGATTTCCGTTCATTGGGTGAGACCATTGAATTCTTTAAGCCTTGTGGATTGCTCGAGATCCCACCTCTTTTTCAGAATAGGATGCTAAGGTCTGATTTCGATCCTTCTCTAGATAGATCTACATGTAGATACGTATTTAGCCAAGAGAAATATTTTTTATATTTATGTTTTAATGTGTTTGCAAGAACTTTTTAGGTACGGGTCATTGTTTCGGACGAACATTATGGGTTCCAAGACTGTGATTTCAACAGACTCATATGTTATCTTCGAGATTTTTCGGCAAGAGAACGAGTCTTTTGTGCTTAGCTATCCGGATATTTTTGTCAAGGTTCTTGGAAAAGATAATTTGTTCTTGCAGACAGGAAACATCCACAAGTATATTAAAAGAACAACTATGCATCTTCTTGGCTCAGAAGGTTTAAAGCAAAAGATGATAGGAAGCATGAACCAGGCAACTTGCAAATATCTTAGATGGATGGCTAGCAGAGGCGCATTCAACCTGAGGGATGCAGTTTCAAACGTATGTTTTTGTATATCTTAGATTTATCTTTTAACTATTTTTAGTTTTGAAATGGATTACACACTTTTTTATTTGTAGTTGATAGCCTCCTATATGACACCTAAGCTGATAAGTAACCTCAAACCCGAGACTCAAGCAAACCTAATAGATAATTTTATGGCCTTCAACATCGATTGGTTTCGGTCACCTTTTGCTCCTTCAACTTGGAAGATTATCTACAACGTCCTTAAGGTGACATTACTTCTCTCAATTTACAATTTTAATGAAATTCCTTTTGACCAAAACCATAAAATAATATTTCATCTAAATCGCCAAAACTATAAGATAATATTTTCGGTAAGAAATCAGAAAATCATGAAATCAAAATTTCCAAATTTTAAATTTATACAAATAAATCGTTTGATCTGTAAAATTTTGGATAATTTTTTATTTAAATATAATTTATATAAAATGATATTACTAACATGATGTTTAATTTTTTTTTTTTTTTTTTTTGTGGTTAGACACATCTATATATTACAAACAAGTTGTCTCTAAATATAACATTTAGACGCAAAATACAAAACAAGAAAATAAACAATATCTGAATACTGAACCCAAATACAAAATTTGGCCTCCAAATCTTAATATAATATCTGTATACACAAACAAACTGCTCGTAACTCGCCCAGTTACGTTCTATTGTTAATGTTGCCTCTAGGCACGCAGAGAAGCTATGAAGGTGATAAAGGAAGCTCTCGAGAAGAGGAAAGACTCAAGAGAAAAACACGGAGACTTCCTAGACACGTTGCTAGAGGACATGGAGAAAGAAGGAAGCATATATGACCAAGCGTCTGTTATAAACCTCCTATTTCTTATTGGAGTCGTCTCTAAAGATACTACCTCTGTCACTACTGCCTTGACGGTGAACTTGCTATCCAAAAGCCCAAAAGTGCTTGCAGAACTGAAGGTAATATTTGTTGGATTGCGAACATTCACCAAGGTCATGAATGTTTGTAGTTTGTTAAAGTGCCTTTTGGCTTTGTGGTTTTCTGAGTATTTACTTTTGCTTTAAGTTTTGGAAAAATGACTAGAATACCATCAAACTTAGCAGAAATAACTAGAATACATTGAAACTTTCAAAAATAACTAGAATCTTTGTACACCTTAGGAAGTGACTATAAACACCCTTAATTAGTTTTTTTGATTTAAGATTTATTTGAATTAAAAACTTAAAAAAAAATATTAACAAAAAAAAAAAAATTCCATGTCACACAAACTGTAATCCACGTCAC
>OVBI01003156.1:0-14174 GCA_900406495.1 Sisymbrium altissimum
TTTATTTCTGAATTTAAGGGTAAAATCGGATTTTAAATTTTCAAAAACATACTTAAACAAAAATAAAATGAAAAAGTATAATGTGACAATTTGCTTTTCAATGTAGCATTATTAACTAATTTTCTCTAATTTTAATGTAGATTTTTTTGGAGCAAATCAAAACGAGAAATAAGAAGTTAAAAGGAGTCTTTAGTTGGAAATAGTTTGTAATTATTGATTATCTATACTTATAACATATCAGTATTTTTAAATCAATAAAAAATTAACATGATAATAAATTATTTAATACTAAATCATTTAAATTAACTATTTAAAAATTGTTAAAAGATGAACATAAGAGAAAACCATTATATGAAGAGAGATTTTTCTACCTTGTAACACATCCACATTTTTTTTTTAATTAAAATGTGAATTTTATTTATCAAAAACAAAGAAAATAGTTTTATATGTGTTTGGTCCTATGAAAAAATTGCCGAGAATGTTAGCTTACAGATATGCTATAAAAGATACATAAAAAAAAAGATCAATCAGTAGGAACTGTAACTTCATTCAATTGCATTGACAATAATAAATTAATATGCATTTATAATAAATTATTTAATATTAAATCATTTAAATTAATTATTAAAAATTATTAAAACATGAATATTAAAGAAAATCGTTAAAATATGAACATGAAATGATAAAATTTAGATTTAGTTTACATCATGAATACTTTCATGTTCTTATAGAATTAACAAATACAATTTAATTTAAATATAAATAAAAAATTATGAGGCTAAAATATAAGAAAATAGTTTAAAAGTTTGAAAAAAAAAATTTTAAACTATAAAACACAAGATATAATCAATAAATAATTGAATAAATGGCCAATTATCAAAATAAAAAAACAAAGGATAGGACAAAAAAAGGATAACATAAATAAATAAAATATACTAAACTAAAAATGATAAAAAAAAAAAGAACAATGAAATATATGTAAAAAAATAAGACTTAAAATGGTAAATCTTATTGTGTATATATATATATTTATAGGACAATGTTATAATGTTAAAATTCATATTCATGAAAATAATATAAAAACGTAAATATATTATTATTATAAAAATGATCAAGAAAATGTCTAACAAAACAAAATTTCATAAATAAGATTGTAAAAAAGGTTGGTAATCAAAAGGATTTGATTAAAAATATATAATATAATAGATATTAAACACAATACTCACGTGTTATAACATATTCTCTCATACAACTCAATATAGTCATCAAAAGATAAAAAACGAGAAAATGTTAAATAATATTAATGATGAAAATAAATTTAAAATATTAAATATTCACAAATTAAAAAATATCTGCGTGTTACCGTAGATTTTTTCTTATTTCAAATAAAGGTTAATTGTTATAGTCAAAATAGTTGAAGTAGATGTTTTATTTTTGTGCAGTATTTTTAGGCGTTTCAGTTGTGGTAAAGACTATATTAAGCCATCTTATTTCAATGAATTAAGCATGTAAGTTTTCAATATCTAAACAAAAAGACTGATTTATTTTGAGATGGTAATAAGACATTTATTTATTTATTTCGGGATGGGAATGGCGGATATTCTGGCTGATTCCTCTCTCTAATGCCAAAGAAGTTTGAAAAGAAAGTTTTATAGAGAAAACTTCTTAGGTCTAAAAAAGTTATAGATAGTATTCCTGCAATTCACAAGGAAATATTATTATTGCTTTTTATACCAAAACATGGTGATTTTCATCAAAGACACTGGTCTCATTTCCTATCTATTAAGAAAAAAATTTTAGGTTTGAAATTTACAAACTTGCTAAAAAACCTATTTATAAGTAGAATTTGTTAACAAAACATCAGAGAAAGTGGATTTATAAAACCAAATTCAAAGAGTATAATGAAGTAAATAAATACAAAGATCGCATCGTAGCTAAGGGATATTCTCAGGAACATAGGATCTATTACATAGAGGTATATGCAGCTGTAGCTCGAACGGATACCATCAGAACCATTATATCTACAGCAGCAAAAAAGACTTGGAATATCTATCAATTGAATGCCAAGTAAGCCTTTTATCAATTGAATGCCAAGTAAGCTTTCCAGCATGGAGTTCATGAAGAAGATGTATACATACAACAACCAAAGGGGTATGTGATTAAAGGTGAAATAAGATAAAATATAAAAACTCCACAAGGCTTTGTATGGCTTAGAGTAAGCACTAAAGGCTTAATTTAATCGAATTGAGGAATATTTTCTTTAAATCGAATTGAGGAATATTTTCTTTAAATCGAATTGAGGAATATTTTGCTAAAGAAGGGTTCGTGAAGTCTCAAAACAAAGAAATGTTATTTTTCAAAATAAACAAACACGATAACATTCTTTATGTCAATATTTATGTAGATGATATTATCTACACAAGAGATTATGTCTCAATGATAGAAGATATCAAAGAGTCAATGAAAAAGGAGTTTGATATGACAGATCTTCGTAAAATGAAATATTTTTTCAAAATGGAAGTGTTGCATACACTACATGACTACATGGAATTCATATCTCTTAAGCAAAGTATGCTCTTGAAATTTTAACGCAATTTGATAAGGAGAACTGTAACGATGTATGCAATCCAATAGTACATGGAAGCAAACTAGACATAGATGATGAAGTAAAATGAATGAATAAATGAGACTTTCTATAAGGAAATCATAGGAAGTCTCATATACATCACTACCACAAAGGCTTGACCTGAAGTTTTATGCAAGTCTTTGAGTTGATACATGTCAAAGACCACAATACTTCATCTACAAGCTGTTAAAAGAGTTTTAAGATTACTTAAGAGGTATTGTGGACTTCCGTATTTGGTATGAGTGGAGAGGAAAATGAAAATCATTGGTATACATTAATAATGACTTTTGGAGACATTGAGCAGGAAGAATACATCAGATTATGTGTTTCTTATGTTGTTATCAAAGAAGCAGCCGATAGTTACTCTCTCTAAAACGGAGGCTGACTATGTAGCAGCATCGGTTTGTGCTTGTCCGGCGATTTGGTTCAAGAAGATCTTATAAGAGTTAACACACAATGTGGAAAGAAGCACAATCTTTCTATGTGACAATATTTCAACCATTAAACTCTATAAGAATATGGTCTTCCATGGGAGATACAAGCACATAGGAGATCGTTTTATTTCTTATGAGATTTAGTTAATGAAATAATTATAAGTCTTAAGCATTGTGGATCAAGTGAACAAGTACTTGATCTTTTCCGCAAAAGCATTGAAACATGAAAGTTTTGAAAGTTTAAAAATAAGTTTGGGATTTGCTCATTCTCAGATAAGCTAAAGTTAAAACTTGTGAACCAAGTTTATTTTAGGCAAGGTTTATTGGGGTAAATCAAAGCGAGAATTAAGGAGTTGAAAAATCTTAAATTAAAATGAACTTGTACTTGTTACTCATTTAAATGAAAACCTGTCCTTATGGTTCAAATAATTATAATAAATTTTCTATTTTTATGCTGTTTTTTTTAATATTTTAATTGTTATAAAAACTATATAAATTAATTTTATTTTAATAAATAATTTATATAATTACTTTATATAGTTTTTATAACAATTAAAATATCTAAAAATACAGCATAAAAATAGAAAATTTATAATATTGGAACTTTGAAATATTCTTAATTTATAAAATTATTAATTGATAAATTAATTATTATTAATTTATAGAAAATTTTATTTAGTTCATAATTTTTTTAAGCAATTTTTTAAAAATAATGTTATTTTAAGAAATTTAAATGTTACTATTAATAAAAATGATATACAAAAACTTAAAATTATAAAAACAATATTATTACACTAAAATATATTTTAATAACATATAATGAATATCCATGTAAAAATGATGTATGTTAATAGTTGAAAATGTATAAAACTAATTATTACAACCTGCAATGATGAATATAAAATTAAAAATAATATCAAAATACATTAGAAAACATTTTAGAAATACAAAAATAATTATCATATCTAAATTTTTAGATTCAAATATAAAAGATAAGCATTCCTAAAAGTTTTTATACAATAAATAAAATTTGAGAAAAAAATTAATGAGATCTTAATTTAAGTAAAAATATTATACTCATATTTTAATATATGAACCTAGTTATATATGTACAAATTTACCTAATTATTAATTTATAATATTTTTGGGCCATATATTTACAGTGAAATTTCAAAAAAAATATATTATATTATTATTTTATCGATTTTTGATAATTATTATATTAACCCGACTTATGATTAAAATTTTTTATTATTTTATGATGATTATTAATTTATCGAATATTAATTTATAAATGTTCTACTGTATTTGATCTTTCAAGATTTTTGGGTAATTTTGGATATTAGATAAAATTCAAATGAAACTAAATCCGAAAGAAGCCAAACTGAATCCCACTCAAAAATTGAAGATACCCAATGGAAACTTATGAGTTTGATACCAAAAACCGGAAAACACAAATCCTACTGTCTATCTCTTTAATATAAGGATCTAAAATTAAGAGAATTTTGTCTAAGAAGAGATACTTTGAGAACAATAGTTGTTCTTTTAGACACTTTCCCATTGGCGTTGTTGTTTAGACACACTTTCAAGTTTCCACAACATTCAAAATGTTTTCCATATCCTCCATATTAATCCATGGCCAAGGCTAGTAGCCAAAATGTTAAATCTCAGAATGCGAAATATCTTGATTCGGTTTTCGTCTGCATACATTCGTAAACCCATCGTTGTTTCCGTTGTTAAAAATCCCTAGATTCAGACCTCATTTGCATAAAGCTGAGGAATCTACGGATCTAGTGGCAAAACCGACTCGACCATTATTGGTAAGTATCGATTCAAAACAAAGTTGTTTTGCCCTTTTGACATAGCATCCAAGTTGTAACGAGTAAAGTATAACACCGTTTGAAAATTAGTTTGTCTAGGCTGTAAGGTTTGAGTGTTTTAGACTTGTGTATGAATATCCCACATAGTGATAGTTCATGTGCATATCGTAACAATCATATCTCCTCCGTTTCTTTTGCATTCTTTTCAGAAATTAGTCACATTTCATCCGTTTTCCCTCTGTCCTTATAACACTCTCACTTCCTCTATTACGATTTGAGGTTCTTGTCTACTCCTACCAAATACCACAAATCGTTGTACCCTCGACTAGGCAATAGATTCTAATCCTTCTCTAATCACTAGGAAGTTCACTAGAGATGAACACAATCCTTTCCTAATCACTAGGAAGTCACTAGAGATGAACACAAAACATCCAACAAAATCTTGACATTCTAAACAATCAACAACAACAAAAAAGAAGCTAACTTTTTGAATCTTTAGATCAAACCCAGAATCTTTAGTTCAAAGAAATTTGAGCAACCATTAATGAAATTTCAGAAATTTGAACACAATAATGATAAATCTGTTCTTTTAACTATGTGTAATAAATACATATAAACAGATAAGAATCCGGATTTTTTCAAGTAAATTCCTATTTTCTCTTTCTGTGAAAACAAAAGTACATATAATCAACTTACAATACAGACAGAGAGAGACAGACATAAGACAAGATAAGAAGACATATACAAATCTCTTGAGATCAGTAAGGACGATTCGGTGGTCGAACCGCGATTTGAACCGGTAAAGGTGTACCGGTACCAGTACCACCACAATTGCTACAAGCCGCACGACCCGAACCGGAACACCTACGACAACCAACATCTCCATCAGACCATCGAGAGCAGAAGCACGTGACTCGTCCTGTACCGTTACAGGTCGGACAACGAGGGAACGGACCACCAGCCATAGGTTTTTGGTCAAGAACCGATTTGACTAAAACCGCACCGGCTAAAACGCTAAGGCCTGTGGCTAGCTGAGTGATAACGATCGGACCCATTTGAAGAGAAAGGTTGCGAATTTTTGGGGATAACGCAGAAAAGTAGAATCGTGAAGAAATTGTAAAAGAGAGACGTCTAAAGGAAAGATTTTTTTTTCTTTCCTTTTTGGTTTTCAGACAAAAGTGTGGTTATATTTTATTTGAGTTTGTGTTCGGTTTATTTGTTTTAAGTTAAAAGAAAATGAAATTTGGGATAAGGAATGGTGTAGAGATTGCACACGTGGGCTAAATAGGGTTTAGTTGTATATGAGGAGATGAATGAGCCAGCCGTGGGTTTTGACTCATTTAACTTTTGAGGCTGTTCAGGTTTTGGATTTGGGTCTCCAGTGGGCCGTGGGAGGAGTAAATATCTTCTGCAACTTTATTTTTCACGTTTGTACCATTTGTGAGATATTTGTACAAGTATTATTTCGGAGATATTTTGGGAAATCCACCGATTCCATACTTTAACATAGTTTTGCAGCTTGTATCAAAATATAATTCTATCAAAACATACTTACTAAACACAAATTTAATTTAAATTTCATACATAAACTAACAAAATTAGGCTGTATCATATATATATATATTAATTTTTTTGGCAATGAGAGATAAGATTTAAAAATGAAATATCAATATCGATATAGTTTGCACTATGTGCAAAATAATATTATAGAAAATAGAGATCATCTTTTTTTCTTTGCACATATTCAACAGCAGTATAGACAAATCTAATGCAACAATTGCTCTGAGCCAAGTTCACTTTCATCTGGTTAAACATTTTGACGCTCTTTACTAATAATTTTCTCAACAAAATTCAGTTCTTTTTGTTTGATATGTCTTTCAAACCACAATTTCTTCAATTTGGCGAAAAAAATTATTCTGTTCCATCCACTCAGCTAACGCACAACATGGACAGACAAGTTTGTGACAGGCTTCTCTCTCTATGTGCTCTTGGAGAAACAAACTATGAGGCTGAGATGGAAGCTTAGCTATCCACTCACCCTCCTTAATTTGATATTTAATTTGAAGTAACAGAATAATTCTATCATCTTTCTCAATCTCAAAGCCACGACTATTGTAAAAACGTTTTTTTTATTTGAATAAACTTAACATTTTTTAAAAAAAGTATATATATTGATATTTTTGTCAGTTATCAAATGTTTATGAAAGTTGACATATCTATTACATATATTTACATGTTAATAATATATAAAGTTTTATATGTTTCTATTCACATAATAAAATAAAAACCAATTATCCTTTTATAAGGTTCCCTCACAATAGTGTATTCTATACCTTTTATGAAATAAAAAAAACAAAGTAATCTTATTTAGACAAAACAACCTTGATGTTTTTCGAGTTTGTGTGAAATAGTCTCTTAAGAAATTGACTTACTAAAACTCGTTTCCTATAGATATTTGTGACGTATCAATACATCCCATCCATTGATCAAATCATAGGAGAGTTGTGCAACCAATAGGCTTGGTTCCATCATCCGCATGACTTTAGTCATTCATATACATCCACTGGTTATGAAGAAGACTGTCGAATAACCAGCCTTCACAATCGCATCGACCACTCTTGTGAGATCAAGCCTTAATCTTACAGCATCATGGTCTATGTGGAAAATTTGAAAAGAATGATTTGACTATCTATATTATAAAAGTGCACTTATCTTTTCAGTTATTTGTCCAGAAAAAATTCCAAAATTAGACGTACTTGACCTGGAGTACTTGAAAGATGGATGACTCGATACTATATGAGTGAGGTTAAAGCATAGAAAAATATCATGTAATGATTACATAACCAGTATATATGACTTTCGAGCTTCTGGTTAATACACCAACCATCAGATAAAAGTAAAACCCATATACATAAGAATAGACATGGAGGTTTAGTGGTAGAAGCGGTCAAGAAGTTACACGTGCAGTCCTCTCCATCAAACTGTTCCTCCTATTTAGAATCTTTTAGTTTTTTCTATCAGACTGCTCCTCCCATCCAAATTCGTGCAATCTTTCCCATCAGATTGTACTTCCCATTTGGAGTCCTACAGTGTTGATAAGTTTGGGATTATTCTGCTATTTAAGGATATATAAGCTGTAAATGTACAATTATCAGTTGTAGTACTTTAGGTTTAGATCCACAAGTAAAAAGGTTACGCTATAAATTTTATCGAAAGGAATTAAGTATGCACAATATAAATGATGACTTTTTGTTGTGATTGAAACTAAAAAATAATAAAATAATACGAATTGAAAGCAATAAAAATGAAATGTTAGATTATTCAAAATTCAACAACTAAAAGCAAGCATATAAATCTTCATCATATAACTTGAAACACATTTATCGACTAGTTCTACTTTCATGGCCTAAAATCACTTTATTATATTGAATTTAGATTAGACTTTTGTAGAAAAATAAATAAAATAAAACAAAGATGAACATAAATTTTGATAGTTTCACTAAATAATGTTTTGAATCAGTGCTAGCGCTATGAAAATATAATTAGTCTAGCTATTTTAATTCAGACCAATCAATAAAGAAATGTTCAAGCAATGACTTTCCAATATTAAAGTTAGATGTACAGTCTAATAACATGTATTAAAAAACAAAAATAAAAAGAGGATTAGTTTGATGTGATGAACGGCTCATTTGAGAAATTAAACGTATCTTCCAAATTAGGAATATATCCACTGAAAAACCCTTAAACCCTACAAAATTTCATAAATAAAAGTGGGTTTAGAAAACCTCTATACATCCATATACAAAGATGAGTTGTTCTCCTAATGAAAGTAAGAAATAAAAGTAAACTAAAATATATGAAATATTTTGTGCTTGTAATTGGAGGTTTATGGAGTTTCACTCAATGTAGTTGTCTCTTCCACAGTGCAGATCCAATATAATTTGGCACTTAAAGCAAATTCAAAATACTGTCCTAATAAGAATAGAACACTTGACCTTTAAGATATAAATAAATTCCAAAACCACTATATCAATGAAATATCTTTGCAATTATTGTCCCTAAAATAGTTATTATATTTGACGCATAAAACCCTTATTTCATGGACTTTAGCAAATGACGAGCTCTACTCCTCGATTTTGTGGCTCTTTTTATTTTTTTAGGTTTATGAGATGACTAAAATTTTTCAGTAAAAATTTGGGGGAACTTAAAACAAATTTTACAGTTTTCTTTATTTTGCAAACCAGTGATCATTATAATTCTTGTAATTGTGTTTTCTAAAAATGTTACTGAGTAACAAGAAAATGATTTATTTTACATATTTAGTTTAAAATAACAAAAAATTGGTCTTTCTCGTAATTGTTGGTTTTATAGCAAGGAATGAATATCAGACATTTTGCTAGGAACACGAAATCTCGACTATAACCTTTCACCTTTACATGCAGAATGCGAGACATTACTTTGGGTCATGGAATGTGTGTATGAATTCCAAAGACAGTTGACTTTTGCAATAGACTGCTCTGACCTGGTGAAGATGGTGTCTAATCCGAACAAGTGGCCAGCTTTTTCACAACACCTTGAGGCATTTGAAGAATAGAAAGGTCGATACAAAACATTCTCATTGAGGCTTATTTTGAAAAATAGAAAGGTCGATACGAAAATTAGAAGACGGATAAATTGACCCGAAGTACTCGAATCCATCTTACAACGATAACTTATATAGATTCAATTCCACCAGTTTGGATCGATCATCTTACTTAATTTTTGTATCAAAATTTGTTGTCAAGAAAAAAAACAAACAAAAAAGCAAAAAAATATGGTCCTTTTAAGTTAAGAAAAAAACTTGGTGGCCTAAGTTTCTGCCGTCTAGTTTTGCTTGGTACCTATATGAGTCAATGGATATAAGTCAAGAAGGATAATGTAAATGACAATAAAACAAGAAAAAAAAGAAAGTAAGTCAACAGTCAAGGAGACGATAGTACGATAAACACAAAACTTAAGCTTTTTTTTTGTTTTTAAAAGTAGACAGACAACCGTTATTGTGAACCAAAAAGAGAACCTCCACGTCGACGACGATGACCACATATCTGCTCCTCACCGTCTTGTTCCTCTTGTGTATCCCCGGTTCGGGTTCACCTGGTTCGAGCTCAAAACCGACTCGGAGCCACTACTGATCCCGACGAAGGTCTGTGCTTTGTCGTTGAACACTTTGAAATGATTAATAACAAACGGTTTGGTTTAAATAATCTGACGGTTGTTGTGGGATGAAAAAACAGCGAGAGCTTTGAACTCCATCTTCACGGCTTGGAAGATCCAGGCGCCAAAGGAATGGAACACTAGCGGCGAACTTTGCTCCGGCCTCGCCGTCGACGAGAACATCAAGATCGACGACAAAGCCTACAACCCTCTTATCAAATGCGACTGTACTTTCGTTAACTCCACATGCCGCATCACCGCCCTGTATATTACCACCTCTCCAGCTCTTCTTCTCTTTCTAATTCATTCACTCACTGAATGTTGCCATGTTGTTGTTTACTTTCCACAGCAAGGTTTTTGCGATAGATGTTGTAGGACCTATACCACCACAGCTCTGGACATTGACATATCTCACTAATCTGTACAGACTTTGCCTTTTCCTTTTTTCTTTTTCTTTTTCTTATCCTCATGGAAGAAAGAGCCTCTAATATGCCTCTTTGTTCAGGAACCTGGCTCAAAATTATCTTACAGGCTCTCTTTCTCCTGCAATTGGGAATTTGACTCGAATGGAATGGCTGTAAGGCTGTTGGTTGAATAAAACCTTATTCTTCATTATGTAATCACACTTTCTTGTATCTCACGCTCCAACTGTTTCTCAACTACCATAGGACTTTTGGGATCAATCCCTTGTCTGGCCCCTTTCCCAAGGAAATTGGTTTGCTTACAAACTTGAAATCGCTGTAAGCTTCTTCATTCCTCTAAAAAAATATCATAAATTTCAGATTTCGATGCTTCCTTATTGTTAAACCTATCTTGTATATATTTTCTGCTTGCAGTAGTATTGCTGTCAATAACTTTTCCGGTTCTATACCAGCCGAGATTGGGAACTGTACAAAACTAGTGAAATTGTGAGAATGTACAAAGTACTTTAATGTATTCATTTCTTAAAATCATCTAGTGCTGTAAGCATCTCTTTCATTTTATTGCAGATACCTATCAAATTCTGAACTTAGAGGGGAAATACCTTTATCATTTGCTAATCTTGTAGACCTGGAAGAAATGTAAGATTTTATTTTTATTAAACTCGCATATAATAAGTTCTATCGTTGAATTTCTTCATTTTTGTAATCTATTGATATTACTTTAATTAACTTATTTTTCGTTTTTTCCTTAATGTTTGTACCAGTTGGATTAATGATCTGGAAGTTACTGGTCGCATACCAGAATTTATAGGAAAATGGACCAAACTTACTATCTTGTAAGAATGATTTCATTTTTCAAGAATTATACATATCTTATGTACTCCTATTTGCTACATTGCTTTTATTTGTTTTCACTCTTAGCGGAAAATTCTTCATGCCAGTTAAACTTTGGGATTCAGAGATTGCTACCATGTTTTACTGCAGGAGAATTCGCGGAACTGGTTTGAGTGGTCCGATACCATCGTCAATTTCCAACTTAACTTCTTTGACAGAACTGTATGTGTTGTTGGATTGGTGTCAGAATCACTCTTGTTTACTATTTACTCTGTATTTCCCTCTCTCCTCCACATGATCATATCCTAAATATAGGAATCTTGGTGATATATCCAATGGAAGCTCTTCTCTTGAATTCATCAAAGACATGAAATTTCTAAGTATATTGTAAGGCAACAATTGTACTCCCATTCATGAACTGTTTACCTTTCCTCCTTACGTATATTGATGTTATGTGTCGCAGAGTATTGAGAAACAGCAATTTCACTGGGACAATACCCTCTAATATCGAGGAATACTCAAGTCTGCAACAAGTGTAAGTACAACATACGTATGTGTGATCTCATTTTTCCCCCATTCATTGAACTTAATGTGTTGTCTGTTTTCCAGTGATTTAAGCTTCAACAAACTACATGGACCAATTCCGTCTTCACTTTTCAACTTAAATCAACTTACTCACTTGTAAGTTCTCTATTTCTTTTTGGTCTTTATGTTCGTATCTACTAGTTATAACTGTGGACATACTTTGATGTCATATTAGGTTTCTGGGAAACAACACGTTGAATGGTTCTTTGCCCACTCAAAAGAGCCAGACTTTGAGCAATATGTGAGTGATAAAGTTCTTTATATAGACTCACGTTTTGTACAAGATAATCAGGAAACTGTTTTGGAATATTTCAGAGATGTTTCGTACAATGATTTATCTGGTAGTCTTCCTTCATGGGTCAGCTTACCAAACTTGAATCTGTAAGTAAAGAAAAGTAGAAAACAGTATGGGTCTTTTTCCATCTCATATATTTTGTTATAATAGAATCATAACAAAATTGTATGTTGTTTGTGCAGCAACCTTGTTGCTAACAACTTTACCTTGGAAGGTCATGACAAGAGGTAATTTCATTAAATAAGTTCTAGTTGATGCCTGAAATTCCAATTTTATTTTTTCTTCTTTTAAAATCTTTTTACATTTTCATAAAAGGGTTTTACCAGGACTGAAGTGCCTGCAAAAGAACTTCCCCTGCAATAGAGGCAAAGGAATCTGTAAGTGTGACAAAGAGATATTGTCATAACCGTTGTTCTCAACTGTGTTTGTATGTTATGTTGGAAAAAAAAATAATTTGCTTAACGTTTTCTCTATTGCCTGGTGTCTAGATTCTGACTTTTCAATCAACTGCGGAGGCCCACAAATACGGTCCGATACAGGAGCAGTATTTGAGAAGGATGACGAGGATCTTGGAACAGCTTCATTTGTCCTGAGTGATGTTCAGAGATGGGCAGCCAGTAGTGTGGGAATATATTCCGGGCGTAGCAATAATGTGTGGGTTGTCAACGATTTGGACGCAGAGCTTTTTCAATCAGCAAGACATTCGTCAACTTCCCTAAGGTATTATGGGTTGGGGCTAGAAAATGGAGGCTATACCGTAACACTTCAGTTTGCTGAAATAGACATTCTTGGTGCTATCTCTTGGAGAGGTTTAGGAAGACGACGTTTTGACATTTATGTCCAGGTTTGCCCTACCGCTTTAACTTGTTGGTGTAATAATCTTCATGCCGAATTCTGAGACCTAGCTCCGTTTTTTCAGGGAAGCCTTGTTGAAAGGGATTTTGATATACGCAGAAAATCTGGTGACACTACTGTCCAAGTAGTTAAGAGAGAATATAAAGCAAAAGTATCAGAAAACTACCTTGAAATTCATCTTTTATGGGCTGGAAAAGGAACATTTAGTATTCCTATTGCAGGTACTTATGGGCCACTAATATCGGCCGTCAGTGCAAAACCAGGTACAAAAAAAAAACTGATAAGTTCTTTTTTTGTTTCTGTCTCCTCCATGGTGCCTAAATGCTACATATTGTTGTTGTTCAGACTTTAAACCAACTGTGGGAAACAGGCCACCATCAAAGGAAAAGAATAGTACCGGTATTATTGTTGGTGCTATTTTTGGCCTAGGACTTTTAACCATTTTTGCGGGCGTGGTTATCTTCATCATGCGAAAAAGAAAACGTTACACAGATAATGAAGGTAATACTAACAACACAAACAAGCCTTTGAGCTTATCATCTTTCAATTTTGTTCATATTCCTTCTCTCTTTTTTGTTGTTGTTACAGAGCTGCTAAGTATGGACGTAATCACTTTTACTTACTCTGAACTTAAGAATGCCACTCAAGATTTCAATCCCTTAAACAAGCTTGGAGAGGGAGGATTTGGGTCTGTTTATAAGGTAAGCACCAAACCAACAAAATGGATAAAATTATTACACATGTGTTTTAATGAATTAACACATCCAATAGGGAAAGCTGACTGATGGAAGAGAGATCGCGGTGAAAGTCTTGTCGGTTGGGTCCCGACAAGGGAAGGGACAATTTGTTGCAGAAATTATAGCAATTTCTGCAGTTATGCATCGAAACCTAGTAAAACTTTACGGGTGCTGCTACGAAGGAGATCATCGTTTGCTCGTATATGAGTATCTCCCAAATGGAAGTCTCGATCATGCACTATTTGGTAATAAACAGAAACATGTTTTATTTTAATCTTTGCTTCTCTTCCAAGCTGAATTACTCATTATTGGATGTTTTCAGGAAGTGATAAGACTTTGCATCTTGATTGGTCAACCCGTTTTGGGATATGCA
>OVBI01003157.1:0-14172 GCA_900406495.1 Sisymbrium altissimum
TAGAAGCAGAAGCCACGGCATTGCGAATGGCAGTGCTCGAGATGAAAAAACTGAATTATAATTCAGTAATCTTTAAAGGAGGAGCTCAGTCATTGTATGACTCCCTAAGGCAGACTTCTGTTATTCAGGGTGTAGCTCTCCGGTGTGAAGCAAGTATCACAACTCTTGTGTACGATATTCTAAATTTAGGAAGCTTGCAGAACTTCAAGTTTGTTTCTGTACCTCGCCGATGTTTATATGATGTAAGTAAAGAAGCAAAAGGGGCTAAAATAAATAATTCCCCTTATCTTGTAAGATGGATGTAACATACCTCTGTGTACTCTAAACGTTTTATTTTCAGTTAATATAAGGCCGACAAAAAAAAAAAAAAAAGCTTACTTATGTAATATGACTGTATATAATAAAACGGCTGTTGCAGTGTTCTTTAATGTGTGGTTTTATTCATCAATCAATGATTTTTAAGAATGTCAAACCAAATGGTTTGATTTAAGTTGTATAGACCCGCGTGTTTTTACCGGCTTGGGTTGGGCGAATCAAATAGTGAGTCAACTCAGTTAAATTTTGGCGTTTTTTTCTTTAGATAAATCTATTGTCAAACACTTTTGTTAGATAAAGTAGGGACATAAACTGTAATTATGATGATTTTTTAGAGTATTTTAAAAAATGTATTTGGAAAATAATAATAGTAAGATTTTGGCGACCTGGTAGCACAAGAAGATCCTCCACTCTATATTGTGCATAGGGTGCATCCGGTGGTACCATGAGATCTGGATGAATAACTCCACCATTTGGTGGAGGCTGGACGGGATCATCTGATTGCGGCTGCGGATCAGCTTGTTCCGGCGCGGGATCTACATGGCGCGGAAGAGGATGGTGTTGTGGCGGAACAGGATAAAAAGGATTATTCTGTAATTGGATCTCCGGTATGCTGAAGAAGAAGACACGCTGGCTGAATCAGAATACGAAGAGCCGAGATGAATAAACCCAGCATAATGTAGACGACGTAGATGTTTACGGCGAATCATAATTAACCTACAAAAATTATAAACTACAATACTATAAAAAAAAAATTAAAATTAAAGAAAAATTCCGTTATAAATCTAAATTCCAGTCTAATTCTAAATTTCATCCTAATTACTAATTATTTCCATCCTAATTACTAACTAACTAAAACTAACTAATTATATGACAAAAAGGAGAGAGAGAGGAGGGACGTACCTGTAGAGAGAGGAGAGGAAGGGAGGAATGAGCAACGAGGAGGAGAAATCTTGGGGTTTATATAGAAGACGGATTCGTCGTAAGGGGGTCGTTAATTACGAGGACATTACAACTCTTGAGTTGTAAAATTGATGTTAAATAGGTAATTGCCAAGTGTGGCAAAGGGAAACACGCGGCAATACGTTAGAGCTTTACGAGGATATTATGACGAATTCGTCGTTACCTCGTTGCAAAGAGATTCGTCGTAACCACGTTGCAAAATTTTTTTGTTGTAACCACATTGCAAGGTGTTTCGTCGTAACCACGTTGCAAAATTTCGTCGTAATCGCATTGAGACTTTTATCTGTTTCCTGCGTGTGAGATCCTAAACCATTTAAAGTAATTCTTTTTCTTATATAATAATTATTTTATCTTTTGCATCAAACTAACAACGAATTCGTCCCTAACTCGTTGCAAATTTGCAACGAGTTCCAAACGAACTCTTCCACTTTAGGGTTTAGGGATTCACTGCTAGATTCCTCTTAATCTCGATTCTATATACTATATAATTACCAACGAATTTACATTTTTTCCTCGTAAATTCGTTGGAAATTAGATGGTTATGTTTATAAACATGATAAAAATCGAATTTTTGGTTTGGGATTAAATATTCAAAATATATTATAACGTATGTGTTTTACTCGAACTAAATTTTATAAGAATCAATTTTTTTTATCTATTTATAATTTTGGATAGTAAGCAAAACATAGATATAAATGTATATTTTAGAAGGTAAATGATGAAATTCTTAAACTTCATTCTCATAATTAATTATTTGATTTGTCATATATATAAAGTTTTCATACATATCAAACAAACACATTCAGTCCGATCTATCATCATCTGCACTACCATCATCGTCATCATATTCTTCGCTTTCATCAAACTCATCTCGATCATTACCACCAGTGCCGTCATCATCAGGGAGATCTTCGTATTCTTGGTTTAGCGGATCAGTTAGCACAATTTCTTCTATCGTTTGGTCGGGTGCTTGTATATCCATACATGAATCTTCTTGTAAAGGTAACTTCACCTCCAATAATTCGACCACGGGGAGTGACTTTAATAGCAGCTAACCTACTGATTCCGGTTTCTTTGATGCGAGTGTACTGAATGAAGCTAACTTGCTCTATTTGTGATGCTAAGATGAAAGGCTCAAGTTTATATCTTCTCCTCGCATTTACATCTACAACTCCAAATTTGTTGCATCGAACACCTCTGTTGACTACAGATCAAACCATTCACATTTGAAGAGCACACCATTTCAGCCTAATTAATCCTGCAAATTCCACTTCAATAATTTCTTATAAGATCCCATAAAAGTCCATTTCACCCTTTACACATACTTCATAATTGGCGGTTACCCGCCGTTTGCCGTAATCGAAGGTATGAAACCTATACCCCCTGGTGAAATACATGGGTGCCGTTGTTATCTTAGCTGTTAGACCTTGAATCAAATCATGAAACCACGGTGGATAAAATGGATCGTCATAGTCAAACTACATTCACATATAAATAAAATTTAATTAATATATATACATATTGAATTTAATATTATAATTAATTTAATTAATTTTTTTTTAAAACTTAATAAATTTTCACCTGACTCTTCAACCATGGTGCAAAATACATATCTTTCCGTTTATTGACGTCAGTTTCTGAAATCCCTTCGATAGTTTATTTCACCTGAAGCTAAATGTACATATATGCTAATTAAGTAATAGTATTCACATTAGAAATATGCATGTTAAATAATATATAAAAATTAATTTACCTTTCAAATGGGATAATTTCAGTACAATTTAAAAGTATATACGTGTGAGCCGCGTGACGGTCTTCCGTGCTAATTCACCAAACTTCTTTCAATTTCCCACCAAGATGACCAATATGAGAGAAGATAACTGGAACTCCTTCAACTGCATAGGTTGGGGTCACTCCACCATCGTCGTAGTGCCTAGGAGCTCCTTTTCGTGTGCGTACTGTGGGTGCAAAGTAATACGATGTGAAGTGAGAAGTTTCTTCTGCCATACTACCGGCGACGATTGACCCTTCAACTTTTGCCAGATTCTTTGCTTTATCTTTCAAATTTTTCATAAACTGCTCAAATGGGTACATCCATCGAAAATGAATAGGTCCAGCTAGAAAGGCTTCATGAGGAAGGTGGACTGGGAGATGTTCCATAACATCAAAGAATGACGGAGGAAATATCTTCTCAAAGTTGCGTAATAAGATCGGAATATTGTTAGAAAGTTGTTCTAAGCATTCTTCTATGAGTGTCAATGCACTCAAATCCTGAAAAAATGCCCCAATACCTGCAATGTATAAAAAGAGATCAGAATAATGTACGTTTAATTCATTAATTAACACATATTACTGTATATATTAAAAGCTCACATATTGAATACCTGCAAATGTTTCATGTATATTTATTGGAAGTAACTCGGCTAATGCAAATGGCAATTGCCGCTGCATGAACTCATGACAATCATGACTATTCATTTTTATAAACTTTTGCTCTTACTCAACACATCTGGACAGATTTGACACATATCCATTAGGAAACTTCACATCCAATGCCACCCTAATGAATAACGATGTTCTTACTTCTGATGACAGCCTAAATATGAGAATTGGAATTTCCCATCTTTTTTAATATGCAACTCACTTCTAGAACAAACAGCTGGCAAGTCTAATCGTGATCTTTTGCTATCTTTTGTCTTTCCTGGCACGTTCAGTATTGTATGCATGATATTCTCGAAAAAATTCTTCTCCACATGCATCACATCCAAATTTTGTCGAATTAGCAAAATTTTCCAATATGGCAGCTCCCAAAATATACTTATGCCAGTTGTGACGCTGTCTATACTCGTCTGGCATATTACTTGTAACATGCCAATTACCCCCACAGATAACTGTTTCTTGAGCACCATAATAATCAATATGTGCTTCAATTTGTTCCCCGGATAGATACGGTGGTCGGAGATCCCGTACATTCACTTTACTCTTGAACAAGGTTGTGTTTCGTCGGTAAGGATGGTTCAACGAAAGAAACCGGCGATAACAATCAAACCAACATGTCTTCCTCCCATACCTTAGTTGAAATACATATGTTCTCCCAAAGTAATATGGATAAGTCATTCTCCCATGCGATGTCCACCCTGATAGCATTCCATAGGCAGGAAAGTCACTTATTGTCCACATAAACACTGCTTTCATCGTAAATTGTTTTTGGGATGAGCAATCATATGCTCGAACCCCATGAGTCCATAACTCCTTCAACTCATGAATCAGAGGTTGAAGAAAAACGTCAAGTGACCGCTTTGGATGCTTAGGACCAGGAACTAGTATACTCGAGAATCAGAATTCTTTTTCCATGCACATCCCCGGAGGAAGGTTATAAGCCGTAAGAATTACTGGCTACAAAGAATATTGTCTACCAGACATTCCAAACGGACTAAAACCATCAGTGCATAGACCAATATAAACATTCCGAATATTTGTAGGAAAATTTTCATGTACCAAATTAAAATGTTTCTTCACCTTTGCATCTGACGGATGACTGATCTCTCAATCGGTCTGTGAATGCTCTGCATGTCAGTTCATCGCTGCTGCTGTCCTCTCAGACTGATATAATCTCTTCAACCTGTCTGTTATTGGTAAGTGCATATCCGATGGTACGGTACCTTCGTCCGCCCTCTTCCTTATGGCTTATATCTCAGCTTCTTACAAAATGGACATTCTTGCAACTTATCATCATTTTTCCAGAAGACCATACAATTGTCGATACAGAGATCTATGATCTCAAAAGGCAAACCAAGACTATAAACCAATTTCTGAATCTCGTAATATGATTCAGCGGCCACATTGTCTTCTGGCAAATACTCTTTAAATAATTCAGTTCATGCATCCATGCATGTCTAAACTAAATTTTGATATGTTTGAATGTTCATCATCCTAGTTTCCAATGAAAATTTAGACATACATTCTCTACATCCCTCGTAGATAGGCTGGTTTGCAGCATATAACATTTCATAAAACTTTTTTGCATATAAGTTAGGTTCCTCAACAACTACCGGTTCGGCAAATGTAGTAGTTTCATAAAATGCATCTGTGACCATCTCATGCATCCTATCATGATCTACAACCCCATGATCGTCATTCTGATAACCAACATCATGCAAATTACTCGGTTCTACTTGATTAACTTCGACATTAATATAATAATTCATACTACTTGCTTCATAATTCCCCCACCAGTATAACCTTCTCCATGGTGAAACCAAATGTAATAATGTGGTGTAAACCCTCTATTTAATAGATGCTTTCATACAGTTTCAATACGGGCAAATTTCGTATTCTTGCACTTCCAACAAGGACAGAACATCTTACCCGATTCAAGCGTGATTTCTATTTCACCGGCTTTGTGCAAAAATATTTTTACCCCGTTCAGAAACTCCTTCGTCACGTTTCCGACAGGATCTTAATGCATATATATCCACTTCCGTTGCTCGTATATATCACCACGATAAGACATTTTTATTACTTTTTCCAGAAACGTTTTTTTTCTTTTCCGAAACGATTTTTATTTCTGAAACGTTTTTTTTCCTCAGAAAACGATTTTTTTTCTTAAAACTCTCTTTTCTATCTTTGATGGTTTGTGTTGTGATTTATGAAGAGGAGTGACCTCCTTTTTATAGGTGAAAATTTGACTATGATTTTACAGCGTCAAAATTTGCTATGCTTTAAAAATGACATTACGAGTAATTTACGATGAAATGTTGAGTTGTAAAAATACTAGTATACCTAACAAAAAAACGTGTCTACCTAATTTGAAATTTTGCCTCTAAATCGTTGTAATATAATTTCGTCGTAAACGCGTTGCAAATTTAAGACGCTCTTATGACGAAACCATCTGTCTTTGTAAACTCGTTTTTATTTTGTTGTAAATGTGGTACGCTTTTACGACGAATTATTTCATCGTAAAGTTGCGACTTGTTTACGAAAAATGCTAACTTCGTTGTAAAATCGCTGGTAACTCGTTTCTAAGTTACGACTTCCTAATTTCATCGTAAATTAACGTCGCTAACTCTCTGTTTTCTTGTAGTGCTATGGCCAAGCTTGAGGGGGAGTTTTATGATGGTAAGCCCAATGGCGAGCCCAAGTGTGTTTATGTTAAAGCTCTAGTATGAACAGTAAACATGTTAAGATATTTTAGATACCTTCTCTTGTAAGCATTATCTTTTACTTAGCCATTATTTTATATATTGTGTTGTAAAAGAGATAAACATTATTTTGGAGAAATTTCAGATATAGATCTACTTTCCTCCTAAAACTTCTTCTCTTAATTCTTCTTGTTTTTCATTCTTAATCTTTTAATTTTAACACCTTCATCTGTGTGGCGGCTGTTGTTTTTAGTGTAGCCATGCTAGTTTCAAGAGCTGCTTGCTACTGTTTTGTTATCTCTTGAAGGGTCTTAATGTGGGACTGTATCAGATCTAACTTTGTGTTGAATTCCTGCCTCATGACCTCCATCTTCTCCATGATTTGTGCAAACTGATTTGAAATCGTTTCAAAGTCCCCCATTGACTCAGTTGGCTCTGATAGAAAATTGATAGCAAAAAGGAAAAACACCAAAACCAATTGTCTAAATCACAATCTCATATCACCTTTCTACCTCACAGAAGCTAGAAAGTCTTGTAGATTTGTTTTAGAGAAGGCTCATGCATGTATCTTGAAAGACCATTGAAAAATTATTTGGTTTTGTTTTAAATCCAAGTAAAGAGTGGAATGCTAGTGTAAAAACGCTTTCAGTGGCCTATAATATTCTCCCACCCATCTTTTTCGGTATCACCTGCGGGTTCAACAATATAATGTTGTTTCAACCCGTACAACATCTTTTTGATTTTGTTTCTTAAGAGTCATGTAATGAACTGAGGTTTTGAATGCTGATTTTGTAAAGGTATTGGTTTTGTTTAAATCCAAGTAAAGAATGGAATACTACTAGTGTACAAACACTTTCACTACCTTTATTTATTGTGCAACCATTTTTTTCTGTATCACTTGCGGGTTTGGTATATGATGTTGCTTCAACCTGCATAACATCTTTTAGATTTTGTTTTCTTAGAACCATGTAAAGGCTCGGCTTTTGAAAGCTGATATCTTATGGACTTATGCTTTTGCAGGTCGAAGAACATTCTGATCTTAGCTTTCTAAGTCTCATATGAAGTTTCCAAGGTGATACTCAGAAGCGGCTCAAAAAAGTAAGTCACCTACAAATGTTAATGCTTCTATTCACAGCTACAGTTCCTTCTATCTGCATTGAGTTAGCATCCTTTCATGTCTCCCTTTAACATGCCGTTGCTTCACAAGACAAATTAATGATTACCCTTCAATCTGAACATGTATACCAAGCTATATGCACATGAAACCACTTGTATTGGGCCGAGCTGGAAGGAAGGACCGACAAGGGCTGAAACCGACTTATGGAAGGTTATAGAAGTTTACTCGAAGATTTATGGAAAAGTCGTCGGAAAAAGGAAAACACGTTTGTCCCACATTGAAACTTAGGCTGTTTAGGACTAATGATGTCTTAGTATAAATAAGAATCGATTTCTACATCTTGTAACACATTGAACACGATTCAATACATTCGCAATTCATTACTCATATGAGATTTAGCAATAAAAGTTTGTTCTCTCTTTTAACCTAATTTCTTTTTTCGATCTTTCTCTTTACTTTTCGTTTTTTCTCGCAAGATTCTCCGATCCTCACATTAACTTTACGAAAATACATTAAGGTGAATTCCGGTTCCCACAATTTGGCGCTAGGAAGAGGGGGTACGAGAAATATTTACTCTCGAAAGCGAAAACCCTATATTGAAACCTCGAAACTATGGCTGGAGACGAACCCCCATCATTTAGTCAACGTCCAGATGGAGATGGAACATATGCAACTACTATAGCTCAGCTTCGATCCTCTGTGCTGGCGCTCGAGTAGAAAAATCAGGAATACGAGAAGCTTTCGGAAATCCTGACTGAACAGATCGAAGATCTCCAAAAGGAAAGAGAATCCAGAGCTTCTCTTTTGAGAAAGCGTCTCGATTTCGCTACTCCGATAGGATCAGGAGCTTTAAGGCGTGATCCACGAGGAAGTTCTTTCCAAACACCGTCTTCTTGCAGGATCAACCCTACTGCTGCACCTTTCTTGCATCGCCCCTCGGACACATCAACCACTAACAATGAAACACGCGCTGAGGGAAACCCTAGTTCCGAAGGTCAAAACAATAGCGCTCGACCCGAGGATGTGGTAGATCTCTCGGACCGTGAAGACGATCGTACCGACAAAGAACTCGCTATCTTGCGAGAACAAGAACAAGCTCTTCGAGCACACGATGATGATTTTCAGAGGGCAGTTGGAGAAAGCAAACTAGAAAAGTTACGCAGACAGCTGGTTCAAACTGCCGATGAGATGAAAAAGGTTAAATCCCAAGTCCATCGAGCAACTAGTGATTCCCCCGAAATCGAACGTGTCCTCGAAGAGGCTCAGAAAACTCCTTTCACGGACCGAATCACCAAAACCAGACATTCGGATCCCAGGAAGATGAATATCCGACCCTATAATGGAACAATTGACCCCAAGGCTCACTTAACATCCTTTAAGATAGCCATGGGACGTGCGAGGTTCATCCTTGACGTGAATTCCGGTTCCCACAATGACTTCGATACAAGTGTTCCACACGTTCAATCCTTGGAGGTTGTTGTTCTGAGTCCATAAGTTCTGGTGACACACGGTCTGTCTTGCCAAGTCTAATCGACCCATTGAGACTGGATTCTCGTTGGCCAAAGTCTTCTTGTGGAGCATTCTCACTCTCCACTTCCGGCTCCATCTCATCCGATGACCCCCGATCAGATTCTGTTTCTGAACCCTGTTTCCCCCTCTTCGTCCCACTTGAAATCGATGCGGCCAAATCCTTTCGAAATCTCGTCTTGACGCCATCTGCATCAACCATCAAGGGTAAATCCTAATCCAACTACCTAATGCAAGGAACGTACCAGTTCTCCTAGTTGTCTTTGCGAGTCATTTTTGACTTGATAAAACATTTTGAAAACCAAGTCTCATTTTAGCATGATCGGATAACCATGCTCTGATACCACCATTTGTAACACCTCCAAACTGGTCTTGGTCTAAGTCAACTTGTCGGCCGTGCAACAATCAAACAAGAACATGCACGACCAACTTCAAAACCAGAACCAGTCCGGAAATGCTACAATGACAGTAACTAAGGTTGGTCCAACCCGGTCTCTAGACCTAAATCAAAAGTCCCGGTCGATCCATCCTTAGTACCGTCCCTCTAAGATCAAGGCGTAAGGCTTTTCAACCCGTACCCTGATCAATGAGTTGTGTTAGCCCGGACAAAGCTAATATCAGAAGTACTCAATCAAATCACCAAACACATCTTTATTTATATCATAATGATTTTCAAAACGTATAACAAGATACTTAAGGTTCTGGGCCCGAGCCTAGTGCTCAAAAGGACTTTCATACCACAAACAAAAAGTAATCTTACAAAGACAACAAAAACTACACTGGCTGACCTAACATTCCTTGCTTCCACTATTGGTTTTGGACTACTAGTTTTCTGCAAAAGAGAGTGAGGAGTGAGCACTAATCGCTCAGTGAGTTATGCTTCCCCTAACATGCAAATAAAATTCCCCCCAAAACCCCAAAAGAACAAGCAATAATCAATCAAGCAAAGCACACAAAAGCTTTAAAGTTAAATCACCAAAACCAAAGATCACATCCTAAACTAGACTCTAACTGACCACAACCAAACTGTCAGGTGCACCAAACACAGAGAGTCTAAACACTCCCGAGGTGTTGGCCGTCCAAACCACCGACACGATCATGCAAGCCCGTGCACTCATTATCACAAATTCAATGAGAACCCGTACTTCACTTATCCAATTCCAAGTCCATCTGGTCATTGGAAACCATTAACAACGAATGGCCACGGCCACGGGAACTACCCGAGATCTCACCATGTGATGCGGTTTGTCCATACCCAACCTAGTTCCTCGCTTTCGGATCACTACTCTCTATTAGTGACCCAGGTACCCACATCTCAACTCCACTCACAACCCTAACCTCAACTTACAAATATCTAATGCAAGATATGCATAACCTCTCACGGATCTAACATAAACCAATTAATAAACATGCATGGAACCTATTATGCAATCTATTACGAAACAATAACATAACTCAACCATCACATAACTATAACAAGTAATCCATATCAAGCAAGAAAACAGCACCATACTCGAGCAATCTAACATGCTATCTTAATCAAACATAACCATAAACTCACAGTGCTTTCGGGTGACAGTTTCCTGATCCTGGTTTAGGAATGGACCTAGGCTCCTTGGACAACTTCCTCACACTCTCCAGCACCAAAAGGATGCTCTAAGGCCTAACTAACTCACTAAATCTCTCAAGGCCGAGCTAAAACAAAAACGAACTTACTTTAACTTTTCTCTTGGGTTTTCGAACTAAGTTTCTCATAGATAGGAAAGGGATGAACTGCACGTCCTAAAGGGGTATTTATAGGCTCTAGGGTAAGGTATGGACGGCAGGATAAACCAATAAGAGTTCAGCACACATTCAGCCCATCTGTCCATCCTTATCTTCTTCTGACAAACCAGAATGCAACACCATGTGGGTGGCATGCACAGACAATGGACTCTCAGCACACGGTCTGAAAATATTTTTCCACGATTATCTCATCCCAGCCATCCAAAAATCAACACACAGTGGGCGGCATGCACGGCCAGTCAGAACGCAACACTTCGTTAATGGATAAAACCTTCCATGCTTATCTCCTCAGGACGTGACACTTCACCAGCAGCTTCATTCCTATCCCTTAATTCCTAAGGAAAGGATGTGGACATTGGAGATGCACATGCCAGAGCTTAAAAGTTCCCCGATTCGACCGGTCGCTAGGTACGGCTGATTTATCGAGTATCGGGAACAATCACGGTGGTCTCTTCATTTCCTTGGGCCATTCTGATTTCCCTTCATCAGAATCACTCCTGATAGGCTTTAATAATTATTTCCTAACTCCCATGGTGTTTGGCTCACCATCTAGTCGGTTACACCTTCATACGGCCCGTTCTACCTTCCGGACGCACCAGTCAGTTCACCGAATTTTTATCTGTATCAAACGAATTTTTCTTCGACCGATTCTTGTTTTATTGACTTCAGAAGGTCCTTACCTAGCTCCATGCTGGTTCCTGGAATTTTTAAAATTGTGCCCGATGGTTTTTATGGTCGAGAATCGCTCCGGACGCTTTAGCTCTCGGCGAGGTCATTACAGAGCCGGTCAGTCGGAAAGGGATTGTGTGGACTGAGGCCGATCCGATTGTTTCTCGCATGTCTTCGGTGCCGAGCAGGTCGTGTCCCGTCTAACAGGTACGGTCGTTATGGATGCCTTACGTTCCCAAGATTTGGCCGAGCCGGACATATAAGGGAGGAATAGACCAATCAGCTCGGCAGTTTTCCATCCCAAAACAGGCTGAGCCAGATGGTATTGCTACTCAGTCATCGCTGGCTTGGCCTTCTTATTCCTTTCAAGATGATAGGCCGAGCCGATTAGTCCTTTTTGTCAATCACGCTTTTTGCTTCTTCTTTAGAATCATTCCGAGAACTGATCGATGTTTTTGTAAACTCCTTGATGTTTTATAAAAAAAAAATCGTAAAATTTTAATCTATCGGAAAAGATGAAACTTTATCTTAAAGAAAAAGGAACTGTCAAACCGATGACGAATGATGAAGTTGGGCCCAGCCGATAAGAAGGATTACCGCGGGCCGAGCCGATTTATCGAAGGTTCTCGAAGATTAGGCGAAAGTCTATGGAAAATAGGAGAAGACTAGTTCCCACATCGCGAATTCGACTAGTTAGGACTTAAGATTGTCTAGTATAAATACCACATTCTCGAGGATTTTCTGCAGAGAGTTTAAGGGTTGTTTCCGCCACCACCCAAGTGAAAAACAATTACCGCGGGTATTGTTGTTGCAGGTAGTCCTGTTAATTCGGCTTGACCAGGCCCAACTGAGTTTGTCCGATTGGACATTTTTTGTTATGGGCTAGTATTGACAATGTCCAAAAGTGACCAAACATAAAAATGACCAAGCCCATAATGACGAAGACCAATTGGTCAAGTCCATGGACAAAAACAAAAAATTTGCTTGTTGAAACAGCTTCAAATCCATTTAAAAAGTTCTGCATTCTCATTCTCATAATAAAAATCCAAAGTAAAATGTAATTCATCAGTTTTGAAATGTAAATTATGTAAAACAACGTTCGCAAATTCAAATCCAAATGCAAAATGTAAACTTAAACGGAAACAATCCTTCTTTCATGGACCTCATCTACTCTTCAGCCTGCAACAACAAATCCTCGTCTACTCTTCTGCAGCCTGCAATAACAGAGAGAAGTAAGCTAAATCAGCCGCAACAAAAGGAGACAGAGACAGAGAGAAATAGAACAAACTACAGAAAGAGACAGAGCACAAAAGATCACCAGAAAATGTATCCATGCATTGAACCTTTATCACATCATCACATGAAACAAACAATTGAACCTTTGTCAGTGCATTGAACCTTTATCTCAGCTCTCATATTCTACACGATCTTTCTCGGGTCATGAATACACTTTCCTAAACACATACGAGAGAACACAAAAACGAGAGAATACGACAACCATCCACATTACACGCAGAGACAGTCTGTTAATTCTTACAAAGGTAAAATAATGTCTTGATTCCCCACTAAACAAATGGAAATTGACAAAATAAAGAGAGACTAACCTTAAGATTCTCATCATCTTCTTCCTCTAAGTTCTGCTCTTCTTTTTCCTCAATGAATTCATCATCTGAAATTTGAAAAGATGCAACCAAGTGATTAAAAATCAAAACACAATCTTAAGATCAACATTCATGTACAAATACAATATATTCAAAACAGAATTACTTACCAGTTTTTGGAAAGCCTTTTAACCAATTTCTTGTACAAATTAACGCCTGTAAATTAGTAGGAAGTAGACAACTCCTATACTTATTAAGGACTCTACTTCCTATACTAAATGACGACTCAGAGGCAACAATGGTAATAAGAATACTTAAAACATCACATGCCATAGTGGTTAACTCTTTAAACCGACTCCTGTTATCTCTCCAATAGGCTAACACATTCAAATTCTTAAAGGCAACCATATCAAGCAATGGTTCTTCTAAGTACAAATTTAGAGGTGATTTCCCAGAACCAACAGCCTTTTGAGAGAAGAAAGCATAAAATCCCTGGAAAAAAGACACAAAATCTAAGAAAACAATATCACAAAACCAAAACAAAAACATAACTAAAAATAGAACACGTACACCATATCCTGCAGGAATGTTGTCTTGCAATGATGTTTCCGGTTGTGAAGTTGCTGCAGGGCTGATGTTTTTTTGGTTCTTCTTATAAGAACCAAATAGCTTAATCATTTTGGAGCGCACATGAGCCACTCTCTTTTTACTCGTGGATTGATCCAAAATAGTGAAACAATATTCAAGGAAGCTGAGTTTCAACCTAGGATCCAAAACTGCAGCAATAGCAAGGATATCGCTATACTCTTCCCAGTATTTGTCAAATTTGAGTTTCATACTCTTCACCATATCACAAATCACAGGATCACCAAAATTCAGATAATCTCTCAACCAACACTCGATCTTCCATATTTGCAGAAAGTACAGGTTTGTTGTGGGATATATTGAACCAGAGATCAAGTTTGTAATTTCAGAAAATGGCTTTTGAAGCTTACATATCACCTCGGCTCTCCTCCATTCCAAATCAGATGGATAACTTGTATAACTAGATTCC
>OVBI01003158.1:0-14163 GCA_900406495.1 Sisymbrium altissimum
AGACTTTGCTATCAGCAAGCTTAGCAATTACTCCAATAGGATATTCCTTCATACTTTCCCACACACCCACTCCTATTTCTACTTTAACTTTGCTGAACTCTCCCAAAGAGCAAGTGTGATTAATTTCTTTGTTCTCTAGATTTGAAGCCCCTTCAGGGTAAAGCCTTGGAGGGTAATAAGATGCTCAAATATCTTCATGTTCCATCTGATAAAAGAAANACCCCAATAAAAACTTAACTCAGCCTCAAATCATCTATAACTCAGCCGTAATTAAACTAAATAATATATAACTCAGCCGCAATAAAACCCTAACTCAATCTCGAATAATATATAGCTTATCCACAATGAAACCCTAACTCAGTTTCCAATAATATATAACTCAGTCGCAATAAAACCCTAACTCACTCTCGAATAATATATAACTCCGCCGCAATAAAACCCTAACTCAGTCTCGATTGATATAACTCAGCCGTAATAAATTCTTACCGGAGAAGAAGACATTTATGAGAAGACGAAGACGAATACGAAGATGAAAACGCAAACGAAAACGTCGAAGACGAAGACGAATTTGGCGAAGATGCGGAGAAGACGATGTCGGAGGAAGAGAATTTCGTCGAAGCCAATGTCGAGGGAAGACGATTTCGTCGAAGATGGTTGAGAATGGAGAAAGAGAATAACACAAGAGTAAAGAGCAACTAGGGTTTTTTTTTTATTGCAGTTTTTTTTTAAAGGGGGAAAACTCAAAACGGTTGTAGCTTCTGACGTGGATTACAGTTGCTTACATGGATTTTTTTTGTTAATTATTTTTAGGTAGTTTTTAGTCTCAAATCAAAAAAATTAACCAAGAGTGTTTATAGCAATTTCCTAAAGTGTGCAAAGATTCTAGTTATTTTTGAAAGTTTCATTGTACTTTAGTAATTTATGCAAAGTTTGATGGTATTCTAGCCATTTTCTCTTTTTATTATTCTCTATTCCGATAGAAAATTGAGCCTCTTTTCATAATCGACATTCAATCTCCGCAGTGATGAGAATCTCCTGAGAATTCCAATCCTTCTTTTAAAATTGTTGTCATTTTAACATTTCGAGAGATATCAGATTATCCATGGATAATGTATAGCTATCTGAAATATCCTTAGGGAGCCTACAAAATATATAATCCAAATTCGAGAAGACCAATATCACGAGGAAAAATCATATATTAGATGGAATTGTATAAAGAGCCCCAGTTTGAATAATTGGAGAGCATTTAAAGAGAACATAATTTATCGACTCTTCCTCTGCCTCTATATCATGCACATTGGACATTATACTATATACCTCACGACTTTAAATTATTGGTAACTGAAGCATATTCCAAAATAAGTTTTCAAATGAAATTTTTTTATTTTGGTGGACATTTGATTGTCCATGAGAAAACCTAAATTGGTTTAACATCTGGGTCATGGGAAACATCCAAAAGCCCTGAATCCAGATATAATTGTTCAATATTTTATCCTGAGGTAATCGTATATTTTTCATTTTTGAAAGTATTCGGCTTTAAAAACCAAGTAATCAGCATATGCTAAATAATGGCATCTTGAGGAATAATAATTGGTTCAGACAATTGCATATTCTACGTATAAGACACTGACTACATTAAATTATTGACAATGAAAGGCGGGTAGATATTGTATTTGCAAGTTGCTGATTTCGGACGAGAAGCTGGAATCCATGGATCATTCCATACTGAAATGGATGTTCTTGACTCCACTGTTGTAATTAGCCATTTTTTAAACCAGAGATAATATTTCTCCATCCATAAGACAGAAAATACGATATAATTGAATCCAAAGGATTTATATTCCAAATGTATCGACCTTTAACTATCTTTACAGAAAGCAAATCAGATCTGTCAATTAAACGCCATAGCTGTTTTGCCAATATAGCTGTATTAAAGTTCCATGTTGCTCAAAATCCAAGTTAACCATTGTCTTTTTCGCAACATAAGTTTTTCCTCAACATCCAGTGTATTCCTCTGTGATATCCACTCGTTCTTCACCAAAATTGAGCAACCAAATTCATAAATTTCTTGGTTATTGACTTATGTAATCGAATACAAGACATAACATGAGTCGGTAACCTTTCTTAAGAAAACTAAAGATTTGAGTCTTTGCCCCACATAAAATTTCTAGGAAACCTATATAGGATCTCATTCCACCAAGAGTAGAGATGGCCAAAATTTGTTTCCACTCCTCTTGAACAGCCTCATCTACTTTATGTCTGAACTGTAGAACTGTAGAGTGGATTTTGTAGAGAGGATTTGGGAAAAAAAAATTGTTTCCCAAATACTACCTCATAATTGTTAAAAGTTCTTTTTTTTTTTTTTTTTTAATGGCATTCATCTTAATTTGCTTGACAAAGAAAATACAAGATAGAAGGGCTTACTCTTGCTTTCATTAACTATCTTACTAATTTTTCTTGTTCTCCTTTCAGAAAATTTGCTATTTGAGCTTTTGTACAAGATAAACAGATATAGAGAAAAAAAGTCTTTTTGTCTAAGGCCTTACTTTGGAATAATATTACATCGCGGTTAACCATTAATGAGCAATTTGTACTGAATCCAATGTAATACACCATATTATCCAAGTAATCCACACATATGTGAAAACGCTATTTTTATAAAGAGATTCTCTATGAAAGACCATTCTACCCGATCGTAAACATTACTCATATTCGGTTTGATGGTCGTACACCTATCCTTATAAGAGGGATTTGTCCTTAAACCATGAAATATCTCTTGAAAAATTAAAATATTATCTGATATCAAGCGTTCCAACACAAAAGCCAATTGTGTCTCTGAAATAGAATCTGGTAAAAACCATTTAGGTATTTGACAGAGTACCTTCAAAATTATCTTGTATTCCACATTATAAAGACTAATTTATCTCGATTCCGTCATAATACTTGGTCATGTCATTTTTGGGATTAAACAGATATTTGTCATATTGAACCGTTGTTCAGAAAATCATGTATACAAAAGAATAAACTATTAACCAATTCCAGGACATCCGCCTTAATAATAAATCACGTTTGTTGAAACAATAAAGCCGTTATTCCATTTGTACCTAGAACTTTTTCTGCATGCATCATAAATAAAGTATTATGGACTTCTTCTTCCGTAGCCATAGCAATAAGCTGATCATTCATATATTCTGTACTCAAATTTGGAACCTCTTTAAACATATCTTCAAACTGTGTTGGGGAAATGATAGTAAACAACTCTTTAAAATAAGTGGCCACCACATTCTCAACATCTGCGTCCATAGCAACCCAGTCGTCCTTCGCATTTATAAACCAATTGTCCTATTTTGCATTCTCCTTTGTTTATGTAAAGCATAATTTTGTATTCCGATCTCCAAACAGTGTCACATATTTCTACTATTTTTCTGCCAATAAAGCTCCTTATCCTTGTATGCGTTCTTTATTTTTGTGTAACTTAAAAACTTATGTATGATTTTTATTAATATCATTTTGTACTTCCTCAAATGTTTTTTTGCAAATCATTTTTCCTTTATTTTTACAAGGTAAATTATTCTTCCTCCAAACCTAAATTTTATGTCGACTATTCTCAATTGTATCCACAAAATTATTATCAGTTCACCCCGTAAAAGAATCCTACATTTCGCGATCATATTCATTAAACCATCTTTACCAATCCGCCGTTTCTCAAATATAAAATGACTTCGTTTTTAAGAACTTAGTCTTTAATAGTTTCCACCAAAGGCGTATGATCCAAATCCACTATAGCCAAATACTCAACAAAAGAGAATGAAAATAGTGAGTGCTAATCATCGTTGGCTAACACTGGTAGTGCTTGATCGAGTTGACACTCCTTCAACCCCTATGAAAAGGTTTCTCCACGAGATGCAAACTCTAAAAAACCGCAATTTTCAATTATATTATCAAAATGAATGAAAGTATATGCATGTTGTAGAGGTCCTCTTTCTTTTTTTGTAATTCCCCATTTAGATCCTTGATAATAAACCATGCATCTAACTGAGTCAAACCAATCCATATCAGTCCTTCTCACACTTAGTTCCGTAATTTTTGGACCTGATAACCATATATAGATATCATTTCATATCAATCCATATCATTCCACTTTCCTTATTTTAAATTAAGTAATATGTAGATATTAAGTTAGAATTGTCAAATATTTAGTAAGCGGACAATAAAATATCTTCCGCAGATATGATTTAAGTATAAACCAGCATTTTTGTTTTATAGACTAAACAAGCTTTTACTTTTATCCAGAAAGTACAAATTTTATATTGTTAAATCTCGTCGTACAAATGAAGGACTTACTTTATTTTATGATAATTCATATAACGTTAATATCATTTATTCAAGTAATCAAATAATAGATATTGAAATGAAATTTCAAGGAAAAAAAGAATAAAGTAAGTCCAAAAATGACTGCTCCAAACTAGACTCATATTATCGTATGATTCATCAACCGGGAATGATATTCTTTAAATGAGTGAAAAAGATCACCATACAACAGTCGGTTTGTTTATCTAACACAGCGTTATCTATATGCAATCAAAAACTAGTAAAAGACACGTCAGTAAGCAATCAATATTGAGAGTTTGAACATATATAATTCTGCCGCCATCAATCAAAAACCTAGGTATAAGAGCCACTATATTTTTGGCGATAGCTAAGATGATTAAAGGATCATCAACCACAATCACTGGCAATTGTTATATAGAAAAACAATTTCAATTTTTCTCTCTTATTTGTTAATTTTTTTTTATTGTAGCGTGCTGCCACTACATTAGAGAAACAAATAGGACATAACAACCAGTTCTCAAAAAAAAAAAAATAATAACTTTATCGTATTCCACTAAAGAAAACACAATTACATATAATTATTTTTAAATTATAACCAATACAAACATAGAAAAATGAAGTCATGATAAAGAGTGAAACCTCTTTTTTCAAATTTAACAAAACTAATATTTTGATGCTACAAAAAAACAACTAACAATCTATATAAACGCATAAAACAAACCCACTATAATCAAAATTTTGTGGGCCACTGGGCCCATATGAAAATTAAAGAAATGAAAAAAAAAATAAAAGCTGGACTTGAAGGAAAAATCTTTTAAATTTAAATGAGGGACACATGTTTTGTCCCACATAGAAATAAAAGTTCTTATGGTTATACAGAGAAACTCATGAATAAAAGAGGAGAGACCCACCCACACGCATACGCACCGCCGCAGCCGGTCAGCTGGGCTGAGCCTGGGCTCTGGGCTCTATCCACAATATGATATTCTTTTTGGGCCAAATTTCTTTGCAATTTTTTTGGCTCATTTCCCTATAAACCACATGCAGTTTCATTTAAAACGACATGCAGTTCTCTCTCTCTCTCTACACGCCAAATATCTTGAATTGGTCAAAGAAATCGAGTCTTGAGGAGAAAGTTTTTCAACATTGAAACCGCTCGATCTCCCGAGTCTCTCTCCACGTGCAGCTCCTCTCACTTTCTTTGCTAATTCACAATACAAAATCCTCTCTCTCTCTCTCTCTCTCTCTCTCTCTCTCTCTCTCTCTCTCTCTCTCTCTCTCTCATCCTTTTGTCTTTACCGTAAGTATTCCGAGAATATATCGTCGTAAAGTTCATAGATTCCGAATGCGAGTATTGTACGAGCCGGTCTCAAACGTATTTTATCCTGAGACTCGAAAATCATACATAACTGTTACACGAACAGGCAATTTATTTGATTTAAGGAAAACGATTACATCTCGATTCACGTTCTCGTTTTCATAAACATTTTCAATTACCTCGATTTTCAATCACTTTCCTTATTTTACATTTAATATCGTTTTTATTTACAATCATTAATACTGTTATAATCATTTTTATATCCTAATTTATCGCAATTACATTCAATCGGTTTTAGTGGTCCTCGACGGATGCATTGTATTCATTAAAATAACAACAGTTGGCCATTTTGCATCCACAAACTTCTTTGTTTACAGTTTTTTGTTTGAAGAGACACCGTTGCCATTGAGAAAAAAACCATATTTGATCCAAATTAAAAATAAGGTCAAAAACCAAAAATCATAATCATTTTCCGGGTTTGAAGAGACACTTTGTCTACGCCAATCTTTACTAGCTACACACTATATAAGGACAACCCATAAAAATAATATGAAAGAAAATTAAACCATAATAATAACCGCATGAACCATTGACCAATCCAGTTCCTGGATGTAAAAACCATGGCGCCATCTTTAAATAGAGTAAAAAATAAAATACCAAGGAACAAAGCAACACCAAAACCAAAAGAAAAAAAGAATTGTGGGGACAATAACTTTGTGTTCTTCTCCTATCCAGCCTCGATCTCACAGCTGTATAACATTAAGATTAATCCACACACCCCATATTCTTCTGATACAAAAACTAGGACCAAATTTGTCAACCTCCATTTGTTCGTATATCACCAGGTAAGGCACTAGACAAGTAATTACCGAGTTAGGAGAACCACAAACACCACATATGTTATTGGACATGTAACCGAGTGACCAAATCTTATATCTGGATTTTTGGATATAAACTTCGACACAACCTAGGTTTTGACACATGCGAGTAGAGGTTTTGCCATTACCAAGCTGCTATTCGCTGGAACGAGCTCGACTCGACTATTACCGTTAGGTATAGTCCACTCGAATGCTTGTAGAAGCCTGGCTAACAACATTATGGTCATAGATGTCCCAATTTTGGTACCTACACACCCACGCCGACCAGTGCTAAATATCACGAACCGTATCTCAGGCTCCAATAGAGTCACTTCCATTGAGTTCCTAACATCAAGGTGTCGTTCTGGCTTGAACACATGAGGCTTGTCCCATATTTTAGGATTCCGGCCAAGCCCTAAACGGCTCACAAGAATTTGACTACCTATTATTGCAATCAGACATACGACAGAAGTCATATAATGTTCCACTATTTTCAGCTGGAATATTATATATGGACATAAATGATATGCAGTTTTGTATGCTTCGAAAATCTGATTCCACCGAATGACAATAACTTGTACGAAATTATAATATGTTAAAATAACCACAAAAGATTTTCTTTCTGTATATTTTAAAAGTGTCACTAATCTGTATATAATCATCTAGTAAATAGAAGCTTTCATATGACATATTACTTTACATATGTATATATTTCTAACTTTTCCCAATATCTATAATTGTTAAGATATTTTGAGACTAAGCCAATTAGGACTCATCAGCATATATATATATATACTGCAGGAAATAAATGAATAAATTTACCTTTGGGAATAAAATAGCCAGCGAGTGTAGTATCTTCTCGGGATCCATGAGGAGGTATGAAGGCATTAGAGGGGTGAAGCCGGAAAGATTCTCTACTACAAGCTTTGATGTAGTTGAGTTGTGGTATGTCTGATTCTTGCACAAGTCTGTCTTTACCAACTACCATATCCAATTCATTTGTGGCTTTCTCAAGAATCTCAGGATGATTCAACATCTCCGCTATTGTCCACTCAACGTTATTTGTGGGATTGTCGACTGTTGCAACGTTAATATCCTACATACAGGATAATATATGAATGAGATTGAACCCTAACTCTATCGTCACAAGTCGATAGTTTGAAAATCACTAACCTTACATTGTGCCCTAATCTCATCAAATGTGAACAAAGGCATTCCTTTGTCATCTTTTTGCGTAATGAGAATATCGAGCCAATCTTCTTCTGCCTCCTCTTTTCCGCCTTTCTTCCTCCACAAATTCATTCTATCATGGATGATTGGGTCGTTGCCTCTGTTGATAATATCAACCGCTTCTCTAACTCCCGTCTCCTCTCTATTAATATTCCATCCTCTAAGAAAAGGGATGTAATTCGTTACGTTAAAGCTGAAAAAACAATCTAGAGCTCGTAATATTGCGTCCATATGCTCTTTCTCCTTCGGCCCGAGACCTCCATCTTCGGCTGCTTCATCAAAATGCCTCTGGCCAAACATCATCCTCATCATCACCGCGTGGCAATAAGTTTGGACAACATCTCTAACGTTAACCGGTTTCATCATTGACCGTGAACGAGATAAATTGAAGACATACCTGACAATATTATCTGCTTCTAGAGTTCTATAACCGAGGGTTTTGTTCAACATTGTTGGAGACATTAGTTTAGTGGTCATCATTTTCTTCTTCAGCTTCCAATTTTCTCCGTAGGGAGAGAAAATAATATCTTTGTAGCCATGGCTTATGAGATTGCTCGAGTACGACTGCGATCTGTCTGCGAGAGCCTCGTCTTTTTCCCTAAGCACTTCTCGGGCGATCTCGCTTGAGGTGATGGTGATGACTTGGACCCGGGCGAAGTGGAAGCAAGCTATGTCCGTTTGCATTTTCTCCATAGAGTTGTGAATCCACACGTGAACCGGCGAGTTCATGATCAAGGGGAACAAATTCCCAATGATCGGCCATCCCCGTGGGCCCGGAGGAAGCTGACCTTTTGGTTTCTTGGATCTCATGGAACATACACCGAGAGCCAATACCAACGTAAGGATATATAGTACAAGTATGAATCCAGATGGATTCGTGACACTCATATTCATGGCCAAAAAGTTCGGTGCATAGGAATTTAAGCTAGTAGAAGATGGATCTTAGAATAAGTGTTAAGAACGTTTACCTTACCATCTATTTATTATACGTTTTATGTTTCATATGTAACCTTTTAAAATATTACTGGTCTAGGGATAACTATTGTTCATTAATTAAAAATCATGATAAACGTTCCCTAACTAGTGACAGGGAAAGAAAGTATAACAACCAAAAATAAAAAGGAATGACATAAAAAAACGGACTAGAAATTAACAAAGAAAACAAGAATGTACAGTATGTGGAGTTGGCGGTAGCGGAAGAACCACATAATTAAGGAAGTATGTCGTGCTGGCGGTAGGATATATCTAGGATATGTGGTCTCGGGATAACTATTGTTCATTAATTAAAAATCGTGATAAACGTTACCTAGCTAGTAGTATGTGGAGCTGGCGGTAGCGCCAGTAGAATATATCTAGCCGACCATGGCTGATCCTTGCTGAACGCAATTTTAATTAGGACCCCTACTACATGTGAATTTAGTTAGAAAGGGCTTTGAGATGTCATCTCTATTTATGCATCCCCACCTTTTTATTATCTTCACCACCACTGCAGCCGCTGGAGCCCGCCAGCACATGCCCCCTTCTGCAATAAAAGTAGCATTGCTACAGGAGATATAGTTTCTATAAAATTTTAGCTACTTTCATAGTTATTTTACATTTTATAGTTAATTGACTCTTTCTTTTTTTCTCTTTGTTTGGCCCATCTTTTTTGTTTGTTTCTGATTTGTGTTTTTTATTGAGTATTTAGTAGTCATATACAAAAACTAATTTTTTTATTTTATTTGAATACCTCGAAGTTCGAGTCAAAACTCTATTCTCCGTGGGCTCGGAGTCAGTCTTTAGTTTATTTCCTTAGGAAATACCTCTCCTCCCAAAGAGAATATAATCTAGGGTACAAAGGAACTAACTCCTTGTGTTAAACCACTAGGCCACGATATTTTTGGTACGCTGATCTTTTCTTGTGTTGAAGATTGAAGCAATATGTAATAAAGATAGAATGTGGTTGTCTACAGAGGGGTTTATATATGTTTTGGAAGAGATTTGACACTAGTGTAATTAAAAAGAGTGAGGGTGTGCTATGAAGTTTGTAATTGGATTTTTAGAAAATTTTGACATTGTTGATTTATTTTGTGAGGGTGGTGAATATTCTAGTTGCAATCGTGCATTTGATTTATTATGTTCTTTGTCATTTTGTGTTTTTTTAATATCTTTATATAATTTTAAATTATATTCGTATTTTTTTTTTGTTTTATATTATCTATTGTCTATTTTTTGTTTATGTAATAATTTGTTTCCTTTAATCGATATTCGTTCACTATGTCTTCTTATACTTTTTCTAATATTCTATTATAAATTTGTAATTTAAAGTTAATTATATTTTGCATTTTGTATTATTTTTCTGGAAAATATATATTTGTTTTTGTGTTTTTATAAGAATTTTGCTTGAATATATAACCCATCATTTTAAGTTCCATTAATATTTTTTTTTTGTAAGTTCTGTTCATTTTTATCGTCACTTATATCTTACTTCTACAATATAAAAAGAATGTGAAATAGGTGTAATACTTTTGATTCTGGTGTTATCTTAAAATTGGACTGTTGGAATTACATGAAAAACTGGGATTGTGTTTTAAGTGCGATACAAAATAGCCACGTCAACATATATGTACAAACTATGCTTTGGAAGTATTCACAGCAATTCATTGCTTGGAAATGGAAATCACTGATCAAGAGAGTGTTGAGTATGATGATGATGAGATTGTTTCGAAACTTTAATTTAAATCCATATATCTCCGATCATTTCTGGGACTTTTTTCTCTACGGCTACAAAATTACAAGGGTGGGTACTCAAGAACAGTCAATTTTAGTGATGTTGGATAACAAAGCCGCTCATAACTTCATATCACCTGCATTGGTAAGACAGCTGCGATTGAAGATGAATTTGCTACGAGAATTAAAAATCTTGCTGGGAACTGGTGTGACAGTTCAGGGTCGTGGAATTTGTAGCCATGTCGACATATAGTTACAAGGAGTTTCGTTTTCTACGGATTTTATTGTATTAGAGTTTGGGGATTTTGATGTTGTTATGGGAATGCAATGGTTGAGAATGTTTGGAAAGTGTCAGATTGATTGGGACAAACATGCGTATGTTTTCTGGTACAAAGGCAAATTAGTCATATTGACTGGTGATAATTCAATAGAAATCTTTAAAGACAATTAAATAAGTCCAGTGAGTGTAAGGCCTTATAGATACCCGCAGATGCACAAGGAGATTATGGATAAGAGTGTTGAGGAGATGTTGGCCACAGGAGCTATTCTTCCTAGTCATAGCCCTTACTTGAGCTTGGTCCTCTTAGTTAAGAAAAATGATCAATCTTGGATATTTTGCATGAATTATAGAGCGCTGAACCGATTCAATATGCCAGACAAATACCCGATTTCAATGATTGATCAGCATTTGGATGAATTGAATGGGGCACAGTGGTTCTCAAAATTAAACTAGATCTCAGATCAAGATATCATCATATTAGAATGAAAGAGGATGGCATTGAAAAGACAGCTTTCAGGACCCATGATGGTCATTATGAATTCATTGTTATGATTTTTGGGTTAATGAATGTTCCAGCTACGCTCCAGACATTGATGAATGAGTTTTTTGAAAAATTTCTACATCATTTTGTATTAATCTTCTTCAACAAGATATTCATTTACATTTCAACGATGGAGGAGAATGTGCAACATGTCAGAGAAGTATTGACAGTATTTGAAGAGCATAAGTTGTTTGCTAACAGAAAAGAAAATGTTTGTTTGTGCAAGAGAAAATAAAATACTTGGGTCATGTGATCTCACATAAAGGTGTGGCAACGGATCCTCATAAGATTTCAGCAGTAGAAAAGTGATTTACCCCATGCACAGTGAAGGACTAACATGGATTTTTAGGTCTTACAGGCTATTACAGACGATTTGTTCAATGGTAAGGTATGTTAGCTAAACTATTGACCGAGTTATTGAAAAATTAACATTTTTAAGGAACAGTTTTAATGGTTGTCGGAAGTTCAGATTACATTTGAGGCATTGAAGCGTGCGATGATTTTAACTCCAGTTTTAATGTTACCAGATTTCAAACAATTATTCATATAGGGTCAGATGCTTAAGGATACGGTTTGGGAGTTGTTCTCATATAGAGGAAGCACCAGATAACTTATTTTAGTCATGGATTGACTGAGAATGAGCAACTCAAACCATTATATGAATGGGAGTTGATGGAAATAATACTAGTTATCCAGAAATGGTTGTTTGGTCGCAGATTTGTTGTCAGAACTAATCAGCAAAGGTTGAAGTATTTGTTTGAATCGAGGGAAGTAACTTTGGACTATCAGCACGGGTTAACGAGATTCATGGGATATGATTTCGAGATTGAATACAAAGAAGGGAGAGAGAAAAAAAGTGGCTGATGGTCTGTCAAAGACTGTGAAATACCTGCCATGGCCACCACGCAGTTATTTCAAGCATTCTCTGTCCCTCGACTTTACAATTATAAGATATTTATACTGAAGTGGATCAGGATAAAACGATTCAAGAGTTGATTGGTAAGCTTGCAGCAGGAGAGCAAGTGAAGGTTGGATATGCTATAACTCACGGACGATTGTTCTTCAAACGACTGGTCCTACCAACAACATCGAAATACATTTCTTTGATTTTGAAAGAGAATCATGACAGCTTGTTGGATTCAGAGGTATTAAAAGCGTTGAGAAGAGTTCAGAATCTGTTCTGTTGGCCAAAATTGAGAACATGGATACTTGAATATTTCTCAGAATGTAAAAATTTTCAACTCACAAATACTCAACTCTCTCTCATGCGGGATTACTGCAACCGATTGAGCTATTTACACGCATTTGGAAAGATATTGCGAGGGATTTTGTAGAAGGCTTGCCTACTTCAATAGAGGTAAACATGATTTTGGTTGTCGTGGATAAGCTCAGTAATATAGTCACTTTATGACTTTGAAACATCTATTTACGCCTTCTGAATTGGCCACTAAATTTGTGTATGAGGTCATGCATCTCATGGATATCTCAAATATATTATTTTGGACCGTGATAAGATCTTCCTCAGCCATTTTTAGAGGGGATGTTTCAAGGTATTTGGCAATAAATTTCATTTTAGTACAAATTTTCATCTTCAGTCGGATAGACATACAAAAGTTTTGATAAAGTGTTTAGAAACTTACTTGAGATGCCTTATTTCTACACTTCCGAAAACATGGACCAAATTTTTTTTTGGGCATAACTATGGTACAATACTTTAATCCATACAGGTACGCAGTACACACCATTTAAATTGGTGAATGGGCAAGATTCTCCTTCCTTGTTCCGTTTTGAAGAAGGCTCAACGGATAATTTCGAGTAGAAAAACATGTTGAAGGAATGTGATAATATATTGGTTGAAGTTAAGTAACATTTATTACATGTTCATCAGTTGATGAAAAAATATCGCAGGGATCTGGAATTTGAAGTTGGTATAGAAGTATATCTAAACAGAGTGAACAGAGTGTTATTTTCATAGTTATGAAAGGAGAGTGTATCAAAAATTGGCTGTACGATTTTATAACCCTTTCAAAATATTAGAATGTGTTGAGAATTTGGGAAGGTGGCATATAGGTTAAAACTTCCTCTAAATTCTAAAATATATCAAGTATTTCATGTCTCTCAATTGAAACCGGTGATTTGACAAGAGTAAGAAAATAACTTTTCTGTCGCCGACTCTCTCAGCTGAAAACTATTGGTTGAACCTAAGAATATCTTGTATGCAAGATATAATGCTTGTAGTCATTTGTAAATATTGATTAAGTGGAAGAACTTCCCTCAACATAAAATGTTTTGGGTCCAAGTGAAAGATTTTAAACATCAATTTCCGAATTTTCTGCCAAAAGACAAATTTAAGCTCCATAACAGGGTTTTGATATATTTATAAAAATATACATTGAATAAAAAAAAGTAACAAATGGTTAATGAGTTGACATCTAGCTGAGCTGGCAAATTCTGTTTAGCTAATTTAGTCAAATCATCAAAAATTCGTGTGATATAAAAGGAAGAGAAGTAGAGATTGTATTCTTTTATACGTTGAGTGCATTTGGTGGTCACTTGTCTCTCCATCTGTGAGATTTAAGAATTGGGTTTCTGAAATAAAATACATTTCTTCTTATCCGTTTTGAGGCATAGTAATAGAAGTGAATCGTCAAGGAGTTTTAGGCCCTGTTCGTTTGGTGAGTTAGATGCGTTATCTGGATGCAGATGAGTGTCGATGTTCGTTTAATGATAATTTAGATCATGATCTGAAATCAGTATCCAAACGCGTTTCTAAAACTCATTAAAGAAAATCAGAATTTCTGGATGAGTTCATTTGGTGCATCTAAGGCCCTGTTCGTTTTGTTAGTTGGATGAGATTTCTAGACGCAGCTGCTGGACGCGGTAATCAGACGCAGTA
>OVBI01003159.1:0-14157 GCA_900406495.1 Sisymbrium altissimum
TGGCCAAGTAAGTACGCGGACTGGCTAAAAGATCATTCTACCTTACCACATAGAGTCTTTGAGTACTAAGCCGGAAAGAGGCCAGTTTTTGCCCAAATATGCAAGCAGTGGGTCCGGGATGCGGATATGCTATATACAGTTCTGTTGGTAGACTCCAAGCATTGGGTTTCGATGGTAATTTCTTTCTCGGAACGGACTGTCAGCATCTACGATAGTATGCCAAAAATATGTGGCAAGGAAGCTATCCGTGAGGCAGCGAAGCCATTTGCTCATATGATTACTTACTTGTTATGGTTTTTCGACGATGCATCAGTGAAACCAGATATGGATACTTCCATGAATACCATCCAATTTGTTGAGAAGGGGGTTCCGGAAGGCAGACCACCATATGGAGATTGTGGAATTTACGCTATCAAAATACTGGAGTGTCTAATGCTGGGTGTGAAGTTTGACAATCAACATATTTGCGATAGTAATATGAAGGAAGTGAGGTTGAAACTCGCGGCGGAAATGTACAATGAAAGAAAAGAGCATGGAGGTAGAATGTTACAGTAAAGTTGACATCCACGCTTATGCAAACGTCGATAATTGTGATCAGGCATTGACATAACAAATAAAGTCTTCATACTTAAACGTGCTTGAGTTTTTGCCACCACAATAGATATAGCGTTAACACATGTTTCGCAGTTTTCGCAATTTCAGTGTTAAGTTCAGCTTATATAATGTTTTTGTTTGGTTGTGTCTTCGCTTTTATATTGAAACCGTATGACAACAACATTGCTATCTTATTTTATCATTTGAGTTTATTTTGGTTTTGTGTTTGGTTTGCGATTGAAAACTAATAACATCTATTATTTAGGGTTTAGCACTCGTTATTTAAAGTCAACAACAACAGCTACCAACACTTAAAGGTTTAGAATCCTGCGGAAATGTGATAATTAGACAATATCTCTATCATCAAGAGACAAGAACAACAATAAAACACCTAAGCATTCTCATCAATGAGAACCTTAGGTAGTATCTAAATTAATATAAATATTAATATCTTCAAATAATTTTGTTATATAATTAATTTTTAAGATTTAAAAGAAATTTACTCCATTAGATGAAAGACACATGTAATATGAATATCTAGGAAGTTCTCACCCGAGAACTTTTCATCTTTCTCTCTCATATTTTCTTTTAGTTTTGATTTACTTTAATTATGAGATACTCCATGAGATACTATCAATGAAATTGCTTTCTTTTGGTATGAGGTTTAAAGTATCTGAAAATAAAATACTACTTATTTTTAATAAAACTAAATTAAATAATTAAATTAATAATGTTAAAATTATCAGAAAAGGACACCTAGCAGATGGGTATGTAATACGAGGTTCTCTGTCTCTTCATTCAGATATGATATCACCATGGCAACTCCAATGCAACGGCAAAACTGCATATATAGTGTTTTTGTGCTCCAACCAAACGGTAAAATAGACGGCATATTTTAATTTATGGTGTTTCGTGAACAGTGTTGCACCATATTTTGTGCAACACTGTTCACAAAACACCAAAAATTAAAAACTTTTTTAGTTCAAAATTTTAATGAGAAATATATACGTCAATAATTATTTATTAATAAATTATACTTCAACATATAATAATAAGCAAATTATTTAACGATACAAATATATACTATAATAAAGATTAATTAAAATACTGAAAATATAAAATTAAAAAATTGAAGCCAAACATACATAAAATATAAAATAGATCTTATATAACGGATTATACTTTTTTAAAATAATTGTAATCTTATACTTTATTTAATTAATCATTTAATAATTATTATTTATCAAAAATATAAAATAGATCTAATTAATTTCTTTAGTTTTAGTTTATATATTGAAATTTATTTTGTTATCAATTATAATTTTATATTTAATTTATTAATTAATCAGTTTTATAAATAATTATTATTTATTAAAACTCTTAAATAATAAAGAGTATGTTATATTTAATATAAATATAAAAATAAGAAATATTCTTTTTGGTGTGGGATTTGACGTTTATGGTTGGAGATGAAAAATAAAGTGGAACACCAAAACTTCAAATATAGTGTTTTTCAACACCAAATTTGGTGTTTGTGTTTGAGTTGCTCAGTCCTCTCTTACTCTTTAGAGTTTTTTATTATTAAATTTGTGTAGATACTTTGAGACACCGATGGAGCCAACATAATGGCATATTTCGTAGTTCTGTAACACATAAATATAAGATTATTTTCAATCAATATTCTGATAATAATTAGATTTTATAGTAATATTTTCAATCACACTTTTTTACATGTATAAACCATTATGCCTATGTACAATGGGTTATAAATTTAATACCTCTCACCTCAATGTTTTAACATTCCACATCATTTTATATTTCTTCCACCTAATCATTCAACACCCGATTCAATTTTAACATCTAGAATGGTTTTGTTTAATAAAACTCAACACCTTTAAATTATACTTTTTATATATATCCAAATCAAATAAAACAAGTTTCCATTTATAGAGAATAAAAAATGATGAATTTTGTTATAAAAATCATAATATATAAAAATAATTTATTATAAAATAATTGATCTTAAAAAATTCGATGGGAATAAAAAGTATTAGAAATCTCAATGACCAATAGAAATATAACATATGGTTTAGTGGGTCCACCTTTTCTTTTTTCAACACCGTTTAATCCACATCATATCTTTTTTGTTTCACGCGCCTCATTGTATGAGTTCAACAGTTGAATAATTTATTCAACACCCCCATAAAATATCTAAATTATTTAAGAAAAGTCGCCCACTACGAGGTTACCCACCATTATGTTAACATCAAAGAACAGGTGAATATAAGACCTGTGCGTGTGTAAGTGGTTATATCCGTTTTACCCGTAAAATATTTGGACAAAATAAACAAAATGAAAAATTTGAAATCAGCGGAAATGATGTCCTCCACAAAATTAAAGAGGATGAAAACTACCATGATTAACGGTGATGTCTAATCCAACTTCTTCTAATTAAAATAAATATTTTTTAAAGAAAAGTAAGAGAGAAAAGAAGAAAGTTTCTTTCCATTGATCTTTTGAGATTGTTGTAAAACCCTTAAAGTACAAGTGTCATCCATTCATTAGTTGAATTTGTAATTGTTTAAAATATTAATATTTTTGTTTTTTAAGAATCTCATATAAGTTTTTACCATTGAACATGCTCTGTTTATCTCTTACATAACATTAACCATCGTATTTGAATTAAAAATTATTAAAACTTTTTCCACTTCACTGGTTAATATATGAGCTCAAACTAGAGTACTAGTATTTGAGCCAAAATATCAATGCTATTTATGCTATACAACGAAAGTCTAAAAAGGCTATCCAGCCACACCCTTTGTAAAGCACGCAATAGATTTGTGTTTTTGTTTTTTTAATTTTATTATGTGTTGTTATTTTTTTATAAGCACTATTTTTAATTAAGATTCTCAAATGCAAATTCTTATGCTCTGTTTTTTTGGATTGTTTCTCTCCTTTTTCGTTATCTTCTAATTCTACCTGAATTTTCCAATATTTGGCTTTTGACAACAAACAACATTTTCACATATTTCATTAACACATTTGGTCGAAGTTCCCCTCACCATCTAGCAGGTACGGGTTTTGGTTTGGGCGCTGTTTCTAAGTTTGCCTTAACCGCCGCCGTTTGCAGCTTAAATGCAGAGACTGCACCATTGATTTCACGGCCGTTCTAGTTGACCGATTAATTTGGTAAACACTTTCTGATTTACGCTCTGAAGTCTTAGGGTTTCGTTTTCTGTAAAAAGGGTTTTTAGGATTTCTTAATTGATTTGTGTTTATGTTGGTAGTTAATAGATGCTTATGTCCATGTAATTTATGTTATCCAGGTTCGACAGTTAGTTATGGAATCATCGTATAGTAATCTCCCTCCAAGATTGTTCTCTGATGATTATGAGCCATCCCCAGACAGAAGCATAAACTACAGCTCCAATTTCAAACATCTGAAACTTGTCAGTGATGCAGTTGGCCGCGATGTCTTGGAACATGTTAACAACTCTCAACTTGGAATTATATGTAAGTTTGCGGACCTGGGCTTTGATATGAGTACAAGACTTGTTCATTTCATTCTTTGCAAACAACTTCTTTGCAAGAGACCAAATGAGCTGTGGTTTTTGATAGTGGGACAGCCTGCTCGTTTTTCCTTGTACGAATTCGAAGATATAACAGGGTTGAGTTGTGATGAAATCCCTGATTCGCCAGTTATAGTTGATGAATATAAATATTATCGTTTTTGAGTCTATTTGACCTCCCGCATTCCCGGACCACCCCGAGCATTGCGGACATTGTCCGGGTGTGTGAAAAAGGTTACAGCTCCTGGTCCAAGGACGATAAGATTAGACTTAGTTATTTAGCAATCTTAACCAATGGCTTGCTTGGCCTTGACCGACGTCAAGGTATTGAGCGTGATCGAGCTAAGATTGTTATGGATTTGGAGTATTTTGAAAGTTATCCATGGGGGAGGCTTGCTTGCGAAGACCTTGTTAAGCAGGTGAAGCGTGCAAGTACAAAGATGGACCAAAAATCTTATACATGCAACGGGTTCTTGCAAATCCTGTTGATATGGGCATATCTTCATATTCCCACACTGGGAGCATGTATTATAAGTCCCATCACATCCACAGGTCCTAAGCTGCTGAGGTTCAGAGGCGATAAGGGCAAGCTCGGATTGGACAGCTTTTTCTCGAGAAAGAAGGTTTGTGTGATTGGTCTGACTAATGACTATTTCGCTGATATAACCTGTTTTAATAAACTGTCATGTGTTATGAAGCTCAACGTGATCCTTATGTGTGACCAAAGCAAAGCAAAGATTGGTCCTTTTTGGGAAAATGATGAGGACGATGATGCTATAACGTATTTTCAGAAGTACATTGTGGACGGCAAACCCGTCAAAGATATTACTTGGAATGTGCTACCAGTGTGGTCAATCCCTGATGAGAAGAAGCAGAAGCGAGATAATGAGAAGAAGGTGAGAGATAAAGCAAAGCGTAAAGCTGACCCAGTGGTTAACGAAGATAGGCCTCCCCGAGAGAAACCAAGAAAATCAATGAAAACTGGTGTCAGAGAGTATGAAGACACCCAAGGTCCGGAATATGAATACTTCAGAATCAAGAAGAAGGAGAAAACGAGTACCTTCGAAATGGGCCCGTCTTGCAGAGATCTAAATATTTATCTGATATCAACTGTTCGAGAATTGACCCATAGAGTTTCTCTACTGGAAGAAGCATGTCGAGGTAACCAATCATATGAGACACGATTATCTTGCCACCAAAAACCAGCACCCCCTGCGGTATGTCAAAACATGAAGTTCCTTATTTTAAATTCTGATTTTATTTAAAACGGCTATCAAAACGGTTTTGTTGTGTTTTATATCATACGTTGGCGTTTCAATCACAGGGTAAACTACATAGTAAAGACGGAGAGAACACTGTACAAAGCATCCCGGCTGATAGAGAAAACCCAGGTGGTGATATAAACCCGGGTGGTGATGTAAACACGGGTGGTGATGTAAACCCGGGTGATGTAGAACTTAATGAATGGTATGATCAGGTGTTGAAGGAAGATTTTTGTGACAAAAAAAATGTTAATACCAAAGGTAGAATTATTTTCCGCTATTCCAGTCAGTTCAACGACAGAGGTGTTCAAACCCAAACCAACCTCATATGACTCAGTCGACATTGTTGAGCCATCTCCATCCATCCAGGAAAAAGTAGTGGCCAGAAGGAATGACCGCGCTCAGAAAAATGTGGAATTAGTCAGTCGGAGGAGTATAGGGTCCCGCCATTGGGTAAGTTATTAGATGACCCATTTGTCCCTGGTACCAATGTTAAAAAGGCATACCGAGAAAGTAGGTTCGGGATTGTATATGGAGACGTGGCTGTTTCAAGTGCCACAGCACTGAATAAGTGTATTGCAAACAGGTGAGTACAATGTCTCTACCAACCATTGACCTACCTCACTCCATCTTGACTTTCTATAAATACACTCTAACTTGAAAGCTGGTTTGTATATATCTCGCAGGAATTCTGTTTATCCAACTGGTTCGAGAAGTAGTGCGAGATTATTCTTCAAAACATTTCTAAAACCGAGGAGTTGGTTAGATGACAGGGTACGTTCTTAAATTCTATTGTTACTCTTGTATATGTTATTCATCTGCTGGATTCTTGGTAATATTTTCTCCAATCTAATTGCAGCACATTGACGCAGTGTTGGTTAAAGACTACGGCTGAGAAACGAACCAACTGTTTTCATAACACACAGGATCGCTATTTTGGACACGGCTATCCAGATGGTATAGATGAAGCATTACAACAATTGGATTCTTGATAATGACAACATACCCAAGGCAGCCTTACAGTACTGTTGTGGAGAGTATCCATTATATGCCAAGACAAATAAGAGCTGGTTGAGGGATGTTGACACTCTCTACTCTGTGCTGAATGTTAATCAGGTTTATTGGGTGGCCATGGTTATTTCTATCCCGGATCATACTATCAAAATATATGATGGTATGCCAGACTGTACCGAATATGCGATTATCAGACAAGCGGCAATTCCTTTCGCTCATATGGTGCCCTTCATCTTATGGTATACATCAGATGATGAAATGAAGGAAAATTTTGATAATTCTACTTATCACATAACCCATGTTTTGAACGGGGTTCCTACAAGAAGACCCCCATATGGAGATTGTGGAGTTTATGCGCTCAAATTCATAGAATCTCTAATGCTTGGTGTGGAAATGTTGGAAAAACATTTTAACGATTATAATATGGCGACAGTTAGGATGAAACTAGCTGCTGAAATGTACGTGGAAATAGAAAGAGATGGAAAGTGTATGGGGAATGTATAAGATATTGTGTAAATAATACAAATTTAGGAAGTCCTTTGCTTTAACTTGTGTAAATCAAATGGAAATAATTCGCAAACCATGATAAAGTATAATGCAGGCAATTAGCAGGTCATACGAAAACCTTGGTAAATTAAAATGCAGTCAATAAATAGGTCATTCGCAAACCAATTGTTACTTATGTGAGATAAAATAGGAATGTATAGTTACTTCTGTGAGATAAAATAGGAATATCATTTTCAAATGGAAATAATTCGCAAACCGTGATAAAGTATAATGCAGGCAATTAGCAGGTCATACGCAAACCTTGGTAAATTAAAATGCAGTCAATAAGTAGGTCATTCGCAAACCAATTGTTACTTCTGTGAGATAAAATAGGAATATATAGTTACTTCTGTGAGATAAAATAGGAATATCATTTTCCTCAAGTGGAAGCAATTGTTATAAAAGCCTCTATTATGAGGTTTATGATATCTATAACTTATTTTTCCAGATTTCATTTTTATTAAAAAAATTATACGTGAAAACAAAAACTAGTACTGTTATTTGCTATTATAAATACAAGAATGAGAACTGTCAATGAATACTAATTATTATATCTCGCTGCACAGTATGAAGTAACTGATACACTGTTTGGTTGTGTCATGATTGCATGTTGATGTGACGAAATCTCATTTTTTTAAAAAAAATATTTTTTTAATGAAAATTCAGAATTTTAAAAACTTTATAAATAGAGTCTTGCTTCATTTCATTTTGATATACAAAATGAGGTGGAATATTAAAAGTTGAGGTGGAGGGTGTTGAATGTACATAGTCTTATGACAAATGTTTCAACAAACATATTGCCAATCCATTAAGTATATCTTACCTTATTTCACCAAAATACTTGGGGTCAATAAATTTTTAAAAAGTACTTGGGTTTAAAATACATTTTATGAAAGATTGAGTTAAAAATAACTTTAATAGGCAAACTTTGATAACATCGCTGGAGTTCACCAAATAAAATAGTTTAGGTTTCAAAATCCCTATTACAAAAGTTAGGATATGAAAATGCATTAAAAGACAATTTTCCAAAACCATATAAAAATTTAACACAGTAGAAAACGACAAACATATATTCCTTTCAACTTTTTCTCTCTCTCTTCTTCCAATGGAGATTCAGGAAGCTAAATGGTTCGGACAGTCGGTTCCAACGGAAGAACAACAACCGATGGTTGATGCTATTTATGCGACGCAGTCGAACGCCGTAAAGCATGTTTCTTTGTCTTCACGAGCGTCTTGTAAGCAGTTTTGGAAAGCTGGAGATTATGAAGGAACCTCTGGGGGTGTTTCGGAAGTTTCTGCAGATTTGGCAAATTGGGGAAATAACTTGTCTTTTCGGTTTTGTCTGTTTAAATTGGGTTTCATGTGTTGTAATGGGATTTTTGTTCGGTGGTTTTTCAGGTGGGTTTGATCATGTTAAAGTTCATCCTAAATTCTTGCATTCTAATGCAACAAGTCATAAATTGGCTCTTGGAGGTAGTTTTCTTGTTTTTGTTTAAAGAATGAAGCTTTTAAATGGTTAGCTTATGAGATTGGGTTAAGAATGTTTTTATTGTTGTTGTTCATGTGTTTATTATGTTCCGTAGCTTTTGATGAGCTTTTGGACAATGCTCTTGATGAGGTGATGATTTTTTTTTTTGTAATAATTACCGTTGTGTTTCGGTTTGGATGTAATGGTTTTTTTTCACATATTTTGGTTGTTAGGTTCGCAGTGGAGCTACGTTTGTTAATGTAGACAAGATTAACAATAAGAAAAATGGGAGTCGGATGGTTTTGATTGAAAGTATAAAAGTTGATGACTTGAGGTAATGTTATTTAAGTCGGTTGTGTCAAGTTTTGACAATGTTGCATGTTATTATGAGTGACAATGTAGACAATGGAGGTGGGATGAATCCTGAGAAGATGCGCCAATGTATGTCTCTTGGATACTCTGCCAAGAGCAAACTTGCAAACACCACTGTACAGTGTAAGGACGCTTCTTCATGGAAGGTATATATATCAAGGGAATGTTTATATCAAGATACTTACTTTATATACTTTTGTAGATGGGAATGGATTCAAAACTAGTACAATGAGACTTGGAGCTGATGTTATTGTATTCTCACGTTGCCGTGGAAAAGATGGAGATATGTTTGTTATCGAATACCACACTGCTATTCCTTTCATTGCTTGTGCTTTTATTAACTTTGCTGGATTATTATACTATCAAACTGTTACTCCATTCATCGTGCCTTTAATTACTTTGCTGGATTGATTGTATCTTACCTATTGAAAAGTATCAGCAATTGCTAAATTCATGTTTTACTAATCACTGTTCTGTTTACTTGATTTTGGTTTTAGCTTTACACAGACCATTGGGCTGCTATCGTATGCATTCCTGAAGAGCACAGGAAAAGAGGACATTGTTGTACCGATGGTAATCTCTACCTTGATTTAACTTTATGTCATTGTTATTTGTTAGTGGAAACTTCGTTCTTTGCACATTATTTTATCTATTACACCTCTGCTGGTATGAGGTAGTCATCTCAACACTTAATAAACTGGAATGGTTGTTAGCATGTGATACAATTGTAAGCACTAATTGAGTTATGAAGATGATGTTTTAGGACATCTATTGTTATAATTACTGTTTGAAGGAATGCTTTAATTTATCTATTCTAATCTTCTTCTGGTGGTGATTTTAACGAAAGCTCGACTACGAAAGAAGGGATTCAGAATCGCTTCCAATATTACAGTCTTCAGTTAGTGATTGGAACAAAAACGTGGAAATGGTAATTCAATGGTCGCCATTCTCTACTGAAGATGATCTTCTCTCCCAGGTAAAACTATGTCCTTAGCTACAGGAGATAAAAAAACAAAGGAGTTGTCTATATAGTGGACTGTGTTTTCTATCAATCTTTTGATGTTGGGTTTCAAACATCACTATCTCTTTTCTAATATTTTGAGGATACTTCCACTAATATATTGCTCTTTCGCTGTCTCAGTTTAATTTGATAAAGGATCATGGCACAAGGATAATCATATATAACCTCTGGTAAGATGACCAAGGACTGTTAGAACTTGACTTTGATACTGACCCGCATGTAAGGGTATTTCCTGTTGATTATGATCTGCAACGTATGCAAAACGCTCTGTATTCATTTAATTGACACATGGTTTGTTTCAGGATATCCAACTTAGAGGGGTAAATTGCGATGAGAAAAGTATCAAAATGGCTACTCAGTTCCCTAACTCTAGACAGTTCATGATATACAAGCATTCACTCATGATATGAATATTCTTTCCTTAATTGTTGCATTCACGCACAGTAGAAAATGTTAATATTCTAAAGTTAGTTAGGTTTAGTATTCTCTTACTATCACGGAGATGGTTTGTAAAAGACTGAAACAGAAGGATACAATGATGGTTAAAAGCTTGATTTTGAATTATTATGAATCATGTTAAAAGTTATCTGACGTGTTTCTTTATTTTTCTACGAAATTTATTTGTTACCTTTTGGTTTCTCCAGAGTTATGTATCTATTCTGTACCTAAGAGTTCCACCTGCGTTCCGAATCATTCTCCGAGGAAGAGATGTTGAGCATCACAACATTGGGAAAGACATGATGCACACAGAGCAACATACTTATTGTCCAAAAAATACTGATACTGGATTATATTTTTATATCAAATGTATGTTTTTCAAAGCTTACTAATACTCATGACTTTTCTGGTAATTTTATTTATAGAGCTTACGCAGCTTCAATATATCACTAATATTTGGTTTTGTGTGCAATGCTTTGTAACAGATGTCTGATGTTGTGACCATTGTATTCGTTAAGGATGCAATAGATCATGTTGATGTTCATGGATTCAATGTTTACCACAAAAATCGACTTATTAAGGTTTCATTTTCCTTTGAATTCTATTGCCTTTGTTCCTGTAAGGTTTTCCCTAACTAAACTCTGTCCCACTTGTTTTGTCAGCCCTTTTGGAGGGTATGAACTGCAGCAGGAAGTGCTGGTCGTGGAGTTATAGGTATCGTTTTTAAAACAGGAATGTCTATAATTTGTGATTAGCCTTATAATGTGAAGTCTAATGCGTACTTTATTTTGTTACTAAAAGGTGTCTTGGAAGCTAATTTCGTTGAGCCTACTCATGATAAGCAAGGTTTTGAGCGGACAACGGTTTTGTCGAGTCACGTCTAGTTCAAATGCAGAAGCAATTTTGGTCTATTACTCTTCTCTTGCTTCTACAACTCACCTCTTCTTAAGCAAGGATGGTTCATTGAACTGTTCGCGCTTATGTTTTTTGTTGTGTTTCACTCAGGAGAGATAACTGTCACAAAATTGGATATGCTGCAATACAAGCCAAAAAGTCCGTAAAGAAATCTGAAGCCAGAGGTACGTTATGATTTACTAGCTTTTTAACATCAACGTATTAATCTTGAGCTAAACAATCTCTAGAATTCGAGGAGGAAAAGGATTTGTAAAAGATTGTAATGGGTTGAGATATGTATCATCAGAGAAAAGTTTTGAACATGGAAGCACACCTTTCAAATCTAACAAACGAGCAAAGTCTGAAGGAGCTCGTGATGTAGAGGGTATCAACAGTGATGATGACTTTGATTACCATTCTTCCCCTGAAAGAAATGTCCTTGACCTTCCTGACACGGTGCATTTTCCTTTCTTTTGCTTTTTCTTATTCTCCGGTAAATAGGAATTGGAACATAACCTTTTTGTACTTCTTCTCGCAGAGTTCCGAACAACGCACGCTTTGTTCTGGTCCATGTACCCTTAGTCAACTGGAACAAGAGAATTAAAAGCTAAAAGACAGGTTTGATACCTTACGTACCATTTTAATTTGCCTATAGGATTCATGTTTCTCATTTGTATTAACAGTGGAAGCTTTGTATTTTCCTTCGCTCAGTCTAGATAAAAAAGAAGATGTTTACCTGGCATTGCAAGACGACATGCGACTTGAGAAGGAGCTACGGACGAAACTCGAAGCCGAGGTAAAATTCTACTTTATGACCTTTCACTGCGTCTGCTTGCAAACCTATAAGGAACACTCCCAGTATGTGACCAATGGATTCTTTTTGGTAATATAGATCCAAATTACAAAGGACGAGTTAGCAGAAATGAAGAAAGAGCAAGATAGTCTAATTGAAATATTCGCAGAGGAAAGAGACAGATTCGAGAAGGAGGAAGAAGATCTTATAAATAAGCTAGAGGTTCTTATCTGTTCGAACCACCTTCTTTAAATATTCTCTCTTAGATTCCGGAAATGAAATTATTTTTAAACTTTGTGGTTGCAGGAGGCGTAAAACACAATCCAAGTGTTGTTAGATGAAAAATTCCGAAGATTTCGTTAGAGGTCGGAACTATCTCGAAAGGATGTAGCTGCATAGTATTGACTCGTTAGGTTTTTTCTTTGTTGTTGTTGGATAAGCAATGTCGATTGTAGTCTGACAGTGTTGTCTCTGACACAACCACACCGGAGTTAGAAGTAGGATATTGTAGTAAAGTGAGGTTTTTGGTAATCGAAACAATTATAGTTTGGCTCCGCATTTCCAACAAAAATGCACAAACATATGTTTTGCAGTCCATATATAACGAGTTACTTAGAGTAAGTCACTTATAGAGTAACTTATAGAGCAAGTTAGTATACCTGATTAACGTATAGAGCATGTTATTATATCAAACGGCACCTAGAATATTTTGGCCCTGTTTAATAAGACTTATTTTACATTTGAGATGAGAAAGATGAGTTTAATAAGACTTCTTTACATTTTTTTTATTTAATAAAACTTATTATACATTTCGTATCATAGTTATACTACTATTTAGTATTTTTGTATTTAAGTTATTTGCTTTAAAATTTTCAAGTTCATTTAATTTGTTTAATTAGCTTTGATTTCTTTTGAATGTAATTGGTTATAATTTGAATTATAGGCAAACCTTGATAAAGTAAAAGCCAAGCGCTTAACAGATTTTACGCAAACCTTGACAAAGTAAAGGGCATGCAATAAACAGTTCATACGAAAACATTTATAAAGTAAAATGTAGACGATAAGCAGATTGTACGAAAACCTTTAGAAAGTCAACTGCAGGCGATAAGCAGATTGTACGAAAACCTTTAGAAAGTAAACTGCAGGCAATAATCAGAGTATACGAAAACCTTGCATTTGGTTTCTTTGTTATAGTATTATTTCGTATTTCTGGATTCAAGTAATTGTCTTTACATGTTGTAATTTCATGCGATATGTGTAATTCGTTTTAATTTATTTTTCGATTTGCTGTTTAGTTGAGTGGAAGTCATTTTACTTTGTTTGTAATTTGGTATCCTTATTATACTAGTATTTGCGTATTTTTCTAGTCAAGTTATTTTCTTTCAAATTTTGTAAGTTCATTTAATTTTTTTTATTAGCTTTGATTCCTGTTGTTCTTTGTGTTGAAGTTGAGTAGAATTCGTTATAATTTGGATTATAGGCAAACTTTGATAAAGTAAAAGCCAGGCACTTAGTAGATTATACGCAAACCTTGACAAACTGAAGGGTATGCAATAAGCAGTTTAGACAAAAAACCTTTATAAAGTAAAATGCAGGCGATAAGCAGATTGTACTAAAACCTTTAGAAAGTAAATTGCAGGCAATAAGTAGAATATACGAAAACCTTGCATTTGGTTTATTTGTTATAGTATTATTTCGTATTTCTTGATTCAAGTAATTGTCTTTACATATTGTAATTTCATGCAATATGTGTAATTAATTTTACATTGTGTTTCGATTTGCTGTTTAGGTGAGTGTAAGTCGTTTTAATTTGTTTCTAATTAGGTATCCTTATTATACTAGTATTTGCGTATTTATTCAAGTTATTTTCTTTCAAATTTTGTAAGTTCATTTAATTTGTTTAATTAGCTTTGATTTCTGTTATGCTTTGTGTTTATTTTGGGTTGAATTTGAATGTAATTCGTTATAATTTGGATTATATGCAAACCTTGATAAAGTATAAACCAGGCACTTGGCAGATTATATGCAAACCTTGACAAAGTGAAGGGCATGCAATAAGCAGTTTAGACGAAAACTGTAACACCCGTCTCATCCTCACCCTAGAACGGCGTGCCACGAACCCTAATTTATCTCTGAAGTAACTCTAATAACTCATTAATACTCCACTCTACTCATACATCTGACAA
>OVBI01003160.1:0-14151 GCA_900406495.1 Sisymbrium altissimum
GACAGGTTTTTAGATCCGATTTTTACCCATATTTTTAACTGTGGTAAAAAACGAATTTTTTTTTGAAAAAGTAATGGCAATTTCGTAAATCTTTTTTTGGTATCAAATGAAAAAAGGGCATTATAGGTAGTAAAAACAATTTAGTAATTTTCAAAAGATTTTGACCATTCTAATCTTTTTAACATAATTTCATGTCATTCTAGTTTTTTCCCTTTTTAACTGTGGTAAAAAAAACGAATTTTTTTTTTAAAAAAAGTAATGGCAATTTCGTAAATCTTTTTTTGGTATCAAATGAAAAAAGGACATTATAGGTAGTAAAAACAATTTAGTAATTTTCAAAAAGATTTTGACCATTCTAATCTTTTTAACATAATTTTTTCCCCTAGTAATGTCATTCTAGTTTTTTCCCCTAAAATCATCGTTGTATGAAAAAAATATAGGATTGATGATTAGTCATTGACCATTGAAATTCAAGACAGCACAAGAAAAATAATCGTGAGTGTCACTGTTTAGTTGTCCAATCAGATAAAACGAAGAAAGTATACATTTTCTATTTCTGAAAAGTCCAATCATAATTTATATATAAAAGCGACTTATTATGTAGAAATGTGTGTATGTCCTCATATTATAAATCGCTCTTGGACTTTCTAGTTGACAGATCATTGAAGCATTGAAGCAGAGGACAATGGGAAACAAACACCTATAATTTGCAGCTCATCATTTCTAATAATTAAAAACGGTAAATAAAATTTCGTAATGCGCCCATTCTTAATTTCATCATCTCTGTTTATCTTTTCTTTCATATGCTCTTGGCGTTTTCTTCAACAAAAAATATCAGATCCATTTAGATTATAGTTTGAGGTTGTTCTTGATTACTGATTTTATGGAGGTATATTTTATTATTGTCAGAATAGTTGCTTCATTTCTATTTCTCCTAATAGATATACATATATATGTAGATTGAGGTGACAATATATAATGGCTGTTTTCTTCCATGGACAAACTGAAATGAGAGAACCCTCTTCCGATCTTTTTATGATGAACCTGAATCCGTTCCCTGATCCGACAACGACAATTAATGCTCATAACAATCACTTCTACAACTTGTGCTTCGGGTCCCAACAACATCCACAAAAGAAGAGCAAAGCTGAAGATATCGAACAAGGGAACTCTTCGATCTCCACGGTTTCAAACGGAGGAGTAACGCAAAGCTTCATGGTTTTGGCTCCGACCTACTTGAAAGTTGCTCAAGAATTACTCAATGAGATTGTCAATGTTGGAAACGCTAGCCGTGGCGCTAAACAAGAACAACAAATGAATAAAAAGTCGGCGATGTATGGATTATACAATGAAGTTGGGGACATCAACGGTGGCCATAAGGCCAGTGTGGCTGCTTGTCGGCAAGAGTTGCAGATGAAGAAAGCAAAGCTCACTTCCATGCTGGAAAAGGTAACTCAATTACTCCAATATACATATAGCGTTGGTAGCTCAAGTGGTATTCTAGCTAGCTAGCCACCCTAAAGGGTGAGTTTTCAGAGTCCCGAGCTCGAGTTTAGGCGACTGGGAGGGAACTGAACTAATCCGATTTTACTTGCTATAGTTAAGTATTTTATTGATAAGTAAATTTTTAAAGATTAGGCAGTAACTGATTTTGGAAATGAATTTGATTACACAGGTTGAACAAGGATACAAGCAATACCACGACTTAATGCAGACTACAATCTCATCGTTTGAGCAAGCAGCGGGATTAGGCTCTGCAAACTCATACACACATATGGCATTAGAAACGATATCAAAGCAGTTTCGTGCTGTAAAAGACATGATATGTTTTCACATCAAACACATAAACAAGTTGTTAGGAGAAAAAGAATGTGAAGGTGTAAGTTTCGCTGATCTTACGCAGTTGAGGAAGATGCCACATAACCATACAAATGCTTGGAGACCACAGCGAGGTTTGCCCGAGACAGCTGTTTCTGTTCTGCGGGCTTGGCTCTTTAACCATTTTCTTCACCCGTAAGAAAAATTTACCTAAATTTATTTCCGATGGTAATCGATATATCAAAGTGCAACTAGTTACCAAATTTAGCAATGAATGAATTGACTCAGTTAGAATTATCCTCACTCCTGATATTGGACTTTATAACGATAAAAGTATAAAACAATGAAAAAATTGAAATTGGATGTTAAGGTTATGATAGGGAGGACTACTAAATAATTCTGTTTAGACGTGCAACCTAACAATTAGTTGTGCCTTGTTTTGGTTTGTATAGATATCCAAGAGATGTAGATAAAGAAATGCTTGCCAAACAGACCGGCCTTACTAAAAGCCAGGTAAGTTTAATTTCTGCAATTATTTATCGAAAGTATTCCAGAAATATCCAAAGTGTTGTAAAATTTTATTCAGTCATTTCAACTATCAAAAGCTGGACATACTTGAAGTTGTTCATGCTAGATTTTTTTTTCACAATTCAAATATAATATTCATAACACTGACACACAAATATTCCCACGACTAAATAAATAAACCGAAAATATTATTTTTGCCAAATAAATTCTGATCAGAATATTACTTCTAAGAAAGATATTATTTATTGTTGTTACAATCGGTTCCTTTTTAATCTGAATAAGTATTTTAGTATAAATAGGTGAACGATCAAAATATATTAAATGAGAAATTTAGAGCGAAAACGAAAAATTATTTATTAATTTTTTGTATGTATAATGAATGTAGGTATCAAATTGGTTCATAAATGCTCGAGTTCGAGTGTGGAAACCAATGGTAGAGGAGATGTATTGGGAAGAAATTAATAGTGAAGAAAGCATAAAAGGAGGAAATCCCAATGAGTATAGCAACAAAGGTTCATCCTCTAAACAACCTTACAATAATACAACTTCAGATGAATCTTCGAATTTGATCTTACCAACTTTCCATCAAGAATTCATTGAAAATGAAATCTCTATGCAAAACTCATCATCAAGTTGCAGCGTAGTGACTTTTGGGAAGCAACACGTGAATCAAGCAAACTTCATCCAGTTTAACGGAGAGTGCGAAAACTATCGCGCAATGATTAGAAACGGTGTCTCCCTTTCTCTTGGTCTGCCTGATTCTTGCGACCAAACCTTCAACAACATTCAGTTTGGGTCGACAACTGATGGAATCAAAATGTCCTGCATATATCCCTCTTTTCAAATCATGGATTAGGTCATAATATATATTCTCTTTGTGGTATACGCGTCTTGTGTGTATAGCTTTAGTTTATGGGTCGTTTCATAAAGATGGATGTGTGTAACATAGACAGTGAAAAAATGACTAAAATAAACAAATGTAGATAATAATACATAGCTTAAGAAAATGAAATTGTATGGTCTTCCAGGAAGTTCCTACTGTTAAGGAGATGGTGATCAAGATAGCATAATATCTGAGTGTTTGACAGATGGGTGTAAATAGAGATCAAGTCAACCATGAGATACATGCTATCCTTTAGTTCTGTGTTTTATGAATGTGTTTGTGTGTGTAAATGTGTGTGTAACAGCTTCAACCATAAATGTCTTATGTATATTTTATGTTTTGTTTATTAAAAAAAATTGATGTTACACTTGCATAAAAAAGCTATCAATTTTTTCTTTTAACATCAAAAAAATAAAAAACTATTAGTTATAGAGAAGATTTTTTTTTTTTTTTTTTTTTTAATTNAATGTAAAACGATATATATTGTTGATATATGTAATATTAGAAAACCCATTGAAAGTGGTCACAAATCAATGCTTAGACCATCTCTAGCCTAACGCCATATTTCTTTTTTCACTGTATTTTGCAGTAAAATCAACTCCAACTCAATTGTATTTTCCACTGCGTAACCCAATGACGTAATATTGTTCATCCCTTCTTTTTGCAGTGAAACATTTTTTATCTACAACATAATCCTTTAGTTATTAAATGTTATTATATTTATACTTCAATAAAACTTATGTTATCTACTAACATAAAATAAATAATAAAATTCATTATTCAACTTATTAAAACTTAAAAAACAACATTTGTTAAAAAAAAATTACAATCATAACATAATTTCTAAATTAAAAAATACATAAAATAACTAAGTTAAAATTAAAATAGAAGAAACATACTAAGTTAATAATCTGGTAAACTGCTTTTAGATCCACTAAGATTATTAAAATACTGTCCAAATGAAGAAGATGGAAGAGTAATTTCTTCAGATCATTGTTGATCAATCCGTTTTTGTAAAATTTTTGTTTGCTTAGCATCTATATATGCACGAATATTTGGATTGTATGGAACTCAAGTCTCGAAGTAAAATTTTGTTTTCTTCTTTAAGTTTTTTTAGTGCATAATTCTTACTTTGAATATCGAGAAAATGTTGTTTTTGCGCACTTCTCTTCTTTAACTGTTCCAAAAGTTGTCTATTTCTTTCTTCTAAAGTGTTGATAAGAAGAGATGCTTGATCATCATTTTTTCTTTTCAACTTGGACTTTTTAACTCTAACTCGTCGTTGAGTTAGAGATCCACCAATAATGTCATCATCATCTAAGTTCAAAGAAAATAAAGAAAAACCTGGAGATGCTTGTGTAGTAGATTCAGGTGTAGGGTTTTCTGAATCTGAAGAAATATATCCAAAACCACACAGATTCTTTTGCATGGATGACAGCACCATCTTTGAACTTTTAAAATTTTTTGATAATGTTCCAAACATGATCAAACTTCCAACCTGTTTTGAACTTTGGATCTTCTGCTATCATTAATTTGGCTTGTTTAAACTAAATTTAATTTAAAAATAAATAAAATTTTTAAAACAAACAAAAATTTTAAAACAAAAAATTTAAATTCAAAAAATATATTAATTTCACAATATCATCATTTGAAACACCACTTAGATACCTATTTTCACATTGTCTAATGCATGCATGTAGTTTAGTTGTTGCTTTTTCGATAGTTTGGAGTCTAAATTGAATATATCTTTTTGACCGTTCACTCCAAGTTGAACTTTTTTCATTATCATAAGTTTCTACCACCTGAGACCAAAACTGATCAGATAACTGATAATTACCTTTGATTGGATCTTGAGAAATATCCATGTACATGTGACATAGAATTTTGTCTTATTCTTGAGAATATCCATGAGAACGAACAGACAATTTGGTATAAATATTATCAGTATAAATAATAACAATGATTGTATTTATAGACTGATAATAAATTCTCATATTTATTAATTCAACTACACATAAAGCTTGAAATTTCTTTTTCACATTGACAGTCTAACTATACAAAACTATAAATTAAATTATTATATTCATGAACTCAACTACAAATAAAGCTTTGAATTAATTTTTTAGATTCATTAACCCACCAACGTAAATGATTCATATTAATTCCTACATGTATATCAATCAAACCACATCTATTGACAAAAGAACCACAATTTTTCCTCTCAATAATACATGTCATTGCATTTAATAGGCACTAATGCAAGCCCAAATCAACACATTATATAAATACCATTAGAACTTCACGTTTAGTCATAACAATATACATAGTATCTTTCTCATTTAAAGATTCTCTTTCAAAATGAAGTTTGGTGATGAAAATCCACCAAATTTTTATGAATCATCTTCTTCTTCAGATGATGAAATTATAGAAATAATCAATAATCTCAATGATGAAGAAAAAGCTATACATCTTGCTATTTCCAATAACAACTCAGCCATCCAGTTCCTTCTCAATCACCAAAAAATCAAATAATCCATTGTGGCTCAATTTTTGGACGTTCTTTCATTTACCGTGATGGAAAAAGCGATCATTCTAGGATATTCAATGATTATTTCTCAGAAACCCCGCTTTATGATGAAGTTATATTTTGTAGGAGATATTGTATGTCTCGTTCTCTATTCCTCCATATTATTAGTGCAGTTAAAGATCATTACAACTACTTTACACATCGATGGGATAATGTTGGTAGACTTGGATTATCACCTCTACAAAAAGTCACAACCGTTTTTCGAATGATAGCATATGGTCTACCAGCAGATTCCGTAGATAAGTACATCAAGATAGACAAATCAACGGAAATCGAGAGTTTAAAAAGATTTTGTCTAGCCATAGTAGAAATATTTTCAGAAAAGTATTTGCGATCACCAACAGTTAATGATGTTGCCAGAATTCTTTACATTGGAGAAAGACGAGGATTTTCAGGTATGATATGTAGTTTAGATTGCATGCAATGAAAATGGAAAAATTATCCCATTGCTTGGACTGGACAATATGCAGGTCATAGTGGATCACCAATTATAATTCTTGAAGTTATGGTAGATTATGATCTTTGGATATGGCATGCATACTTCGGTATGTCAGGCACTAATAATGATATCAATATGTTGGAGTTCCCATCTTTTCTCCAATCTGACGCAATACCTTGCTCATAATATTCAATATACCATTCAAGGAAAAGAATATAATATAGGTTATTATTTGGCTGATGGTACATATCCAAATGGTTTACCATAATGCAAACTAATTAAGAGCTAATTGATCCAAAGAAAAAATATTTTGGAACACAACAAGAAGCATGTACGAAAGATGTCGTACGTGCATTTAGGATTTTTCAATCACGTTTTGCTATCGTTAAAGGTCTGATTCATTTATGGAAAAAGATGTGCTACATATTATAATGATTACATGTGTCATTTTACATAATATGATAATTGAAGACGAGCGAGATCTCGATGCACCAATTTAAGTTAGAAGAGAAAATCAACCTCTAGAGGTCCAAATAGCAGATGATGAAAATGCCCAATTTCAAGAGTTTGTTGCTCGATTTAGAGAAATAAAAAAATAAAGAAGCTCATTTTTCACTTCGAAATGCTTTAATTGATCATTTGGAGGAAAAATACACCAATGAAGATGATTAAATTGAAATGTATTTTTATTTGTTTGTTTTAATGATCCTGTGTAATATAGTTTTATTTGTATTTAATTTAAAATAAAATTTTATATTATATTAGTTATAAAGAAAAAAAGTTAGTTGATTAATTTTAAAATTATACTAAATGTAAAGGTATAACTGTAATTTTTTTATAAATAACTAAAAAGAATATATTTTGGAATATTCTTTTTGGAGTTTGGTTGGAGTAATACTGAATTGCATTTTGCAGTGGAAAATAGCGCAATAGATTGGAGATGTTCTTAGAGTTAGAGATTCGATTGGACATATCTGTGAATTATAGTGAGTCAGTAAGAGGGTAAATGCATGTCATTTTTACTTTAAACACTGGAGGATCCAACAGATTTCATAGTTTTAAAACTGAGAAATGCATATATAATTTTGGAAGTTTAATGGTTTAAAACTTTGAAGATGTGTGAAATGGATTGTGATAAACATGAAATTTCATTCAATTTCAAGGGAATATGGGTAGCTCTTTATGGGGATTTAGGGGATATTTTTTGAAACTATATATACACATCTCTATGATTAATCTCAAGTTTCAGGATTTGATATAGAGTAGTTTAAATTGCACACGAGAAAGAACTTACAGGGATACCAATTCTTTTAGCAATTATTGAAAATGTTTCTGAAAGTCAATGCTTTGGGAATTAGACCAGTATCGGCTCTATAGTACTGGTTGACTGATCATACCAGTTCAACCGATCGAATCGGCTTTTCTTTTTAAAAAAAATTGTGTGATTGTACTTATCAAATTTCTGAAATCTCAAAATAGTTATCACAAGGAAAAAATAAAATAGAAAAGATCAATAACTAAACTTTTAATATAAATTAAATCAAAAGATGTAACCAAAAAAAAACATCAAAAGAAAACATGATCAATCTTGAATAACAAAAAAAGTTTGTTGACAATAACAAGATCTCAAAATCCTATTTAACTGTATCATGAGACAATGGGGTTTCGTTATCTGACCATTTGGAAGTTGCAAAGATGATAAAACACTGAAATCTCAACTTTTATGGGTATGAAAAAGTTTGAAACTGAGAATCGTGTATAAGAGACAAGAAGAAACTTTTAGCTCCTTCCTTTAAAAAAAGAGATGGCTAAACTTAAGCCTAATAACAATTAAAATCTGATCGAATTATATGTTGATTTTGTAGAACTTTTCAATTTGACTAGAGCTAGTTACCAGTTTTTCCGATTACTAGTTATGCAATGCATTATGTATTGATTATCTATCTTTTGGGTTTCATCTGCTTTCGGGGTGGTTAAATATATTTCCTAAAAGAAATGATAAGAATAACTTTATGAATCATTTCCAAAACAAGCTTGACAACATGATGAAAAATTAGGTAATACTTATTTATGACTATAATTAAACTGTTTATATATGGATATAATTCTTGTTGTAAACTCAATACTTGATTATATATTCACAGGTTACATGGCAACATTATAAACTTTCTGGCCGTAACCTTGAATGTAGTAAAATTGTGAATGTTCTCTTATTATGAAATAATGGTGCGGATAACACAACAAACTTTTAGTCATATTCAATTGTAAACTTGTACAAATTTTGTATACATCGATAATGAAATATTGCAAAAATCTTAAAGACATATCTATACTTCAAGTTAATTTGTAATTTCAAACCATCGATATGTGGATATACATAGTTATATATTTAAACACATATAATATTATGCAATATGACCATTTTACAAATTTAAAGGTTTTCTGCTCATCGGTCTGATCGATGTTGATATGAGATTTCTTGATGATATGACATCGAGTTTCAAAAACCTAAAAAGTTAAAAGTATCATGTATTATACTTTTGTTTACATGACTATAGTTAAATATGTCTAATTATGTGATGCATTTTAGTTTGTCACTAGTAAATATTTTCCAACAGAAAAATACATAAGGAGAAGTTGTCAAATAATAGAAAAAAATTATAAAAAAAAAAAAATAACCAAAGAAAAAGAGAGACAAAGGAATAGAGATCAGAAAAATAAAGAAAAAAGAAAATTTGTTATATTTTTAATTTTGTTTTAATTGTTATTTTTCTTAATTTTTAATACATATATTCTAAACAGTGTGTATATGGATTATAGTCTAATTAATTAAGTTTAATGAACGTCCATAGAAAGATTGAGATCATCTCAAACAAATATATAGGCCTTGAATGAAAGACCAATCAGCTATGTGGTTCTGATGAACTCTATTTAATCAATTAGTTATAATGCAAAATGTTTTTATAATAAAATAATTTATTAAGAGAAATATATCATTTTTATAAAGTAACACATATTGAAGTTAATATTCACTATTTAGATTACTAAATGAGATATATCTATATATTAAGTTTTTAAAAATCTGAAAATAGAAAATTAATTATATAGGACAATTTAATTTTGAATAGAAGAAACAAATATTTTGGTTAGATATAAGTATTAATATGTTATTTTTTTTCCCATTCAAAGATTATCCCATACTACTTATATTATACAAACCACATTTATTCTGTACACTATCTTATTTTTTATTAACCACTAGATAAGGACCCACCTGATAGGCGGGTAAAAAATAAAAAAAAATTAATAATAAAATTCATTTTGAATTATTCAAAAATATTTTCTTGTAACATGTAATTAATAAATTTGAAAAATTAATAGAACATTAAATATTTAGAAAAATAAAGTCTCTAAATGAACAAAAAGTTTTCAGTCTGATTTTTAATATTATATCATTTAAAATTAAATATAATTTATAAATAAATAAATTCATAAACACTCTTAGAAGACTATAATGTCTATATTTAAAATTTTTAAAAATTACATTAAAAATAAATCTTTTAAAACATAGTAACACATAATAACTAATTCTAATAAAATAATTTACATTAACATATTAATATCGATTATAAATTTAAAATTTTTGTTAAGTTTCACATTAAATTATTCAATATAATGTTTTTTAACCCTAAACCCATCTCCATCCGTTAAAAACCTCAAAAAAGTTTCTCAGCATTATAAAATAATATTTTTTCCACATAATTAAAATTTTTAATTAATTTTTGATGTTTTAAAAAATAGATCAATAATAAATTGACACATGTGTGATTATTTCTTATACGGTGTCTCACCGTCTCCATTTTGAGAACTTTCTTTCATATTCCCCAACTTTTCTTTTCCTCTCTCTCATACTTTTCTATTTCCTATTATTTTTTAATAATTCAGATACTCATTTAGAGACCACCAATGGAGATAATCTTAGTTAGAAAAATCCAAAAAACCTATAAAAATAATATTTTTTTAAAATTAGATGTATATTATCTAAGAATTCTGAAAAGTAAAGATTTTCAAAATAGATTTTAAATATAATATTATTTGAAACTAAAGATAATTCATCAACACCCTTAAAAAAATTTTCAGTCTGATTTTTAATATTATATCATTTTAAACTAAATATAAGTTATGAATAAATAAATTCATGAACACCCTTAAAAAAGTATGATGTCTATGTTCTACAATTAAAACAAAATTACAATTAAGAAACATACATCGGAAATATTTTGATTAGAAAGTGGATGATATTTCTCGTAACTCTTAGCGTATGATCGAAATTTTAGGATTGTATTTTTGTGTTTGATTAATAAAAATGATAGAATATATATGTAACATCCCGATTTCTGGTATATGGAAACTTATGTAGAGAGGTTAAAAGAATTGATTTGGCTATCTATGTCACCAAAGTGCACTTACCTTTTCGGTTGCACATCCTGAGAGAATTTTAGAGTTAATCGTGCTTGATCTGCTATAGTCAAAGGATGGATGACCTACCGGGAAGTCATTCGCGGTACCGTGTGAGTGAGGCCAAAACACGGGGAACGGTGATGTGGTGATTGTAGGGATACTATATCATTTTCGAACTTCCCGGTTAACACACCGACCATCGGACAGGGGTGGGCTGGCCCATGGGCCTAGTGAGAGGCATGAGAGCCCACTGGTATGGCCGGTTGTGGCGTTATAATATACCTTTATATAAGGGTGATTATTTCTATTTTTCTGAAATTTATGATTTCTAAGAAAATGAAAATTCTTTAAATCATTTTTCATTTATAAATGATTTTTTTTGTAAATCTTATTTTTGGAAAAAAAATTTAATCATTTTTGCTTTATGATATACTTTTTTGATTTTCCTTTTTTGGTTATTAGTAAATGAAATAATTTTTCTAAATTTGTAATTTTAGAGTTTTTGATTCTTTTATAATTTTAAGAGTTTAACAAATAAAACGTATTAGAAAGTGGATGATATTTTTCGTACATGTATAATCGAATTTTTAGGATTGTAATTTTGTATTTGATGAAAAATTATGATAGAATAGATACCTCAGGAAGTGGTGATGTAGGTGGATCAAACAAGATGGCACTTGAAGTATAGCTTTTTCCGATCTCGTGGTCGTGGTGGGATTTCAAGGGGGTGGAAAAAGTTTGTAAAAGATAACAAACTTGTGTCAGGATGATTGTGGGCACAAGAACTCACAAAACGAATTTAATATATTTGATGTATAAAGTTGGATACAAACTATCAAGTTTGTATGGCCAGCATTCTTCTCATTTCTCCCAGTCCGTTAGGAGTGTTTGAAAGGGGAGAAACAGGTCGGGGAACGGTCCTGGGGGTTGCGGAAATTGGGTCGTTAGGCCGGATCCACACGTTACCACCAGATCGCTCAGCGACCGAGGTTTTTGATCCCGAAGGGGTCGGTGGTGGGACGGTCACAGCGTCGGTGGCCGAAGTAACTCGCTCGGGCACGGTTTTAGAACCGCTTCCGGCTGTTGTTCTGTCTGCCAGGGTATGATCCGTCCCTTTTGAAGTTGGGGGATGAACGGGGGGTTCACCGTGGACGAAGGTTGAGAGGTGGATTTTGCGGATTCGACTGTGACTGGATCCATTTCATACTGATGAATTTCTGAACTGGCTCTTTAGATAAATGAATCTTTGGACGTAATCCCCACAGACGGCGCCAATTTGTGGGCACAAGAACTCACAAAACGAATTTAATATATTTGATGTATAAAGTTGGATACAAACGATGGAGATTGAGTGTGGAAAAAATCCTTTATGAGTAGGAATAGAAATTACAAGTATGAAAATGGATTGAATTTAAATTGATACTAGGAGAATTCTAAGTAATAATTTGGTATCTCGTAGACTTGTTAGCCGTGTTTTTTTTTCTCATTTCAACCATCCTTTTATACCTTGTAACTTGATATTCCTTCCTCAAATCCCAGACTTACTGACTTCCCTTGATTCTCAGATTGTTAGCAAGCCTATCTTGACCTCGTCTCTCGCCCTGATCGTCTCGTAGCTCGGGCCTTCTGAAGATGCGGTGAACTCCACGGGCCCAACTCCATTATCGGCCTTCTAGATCGATGATCTCTTAATGAGCCTAATGGGCTTTTGTAGGCCTCAGTTCGAGGTGTGGACTTTACACCACAAGTGAATAAGCAAAGCAAAAAAAGGCTACTATATATGTCATCTTCTACCCTGTAGTGTAAGTATGCGTAGATGAAAACGTAAGAATCTTTCTGTGTTGTAGTGTGTGCTTCTTCTAGTGAAGCCTTGTTGTTTTTTTGATGTATTAAAGTGTTGCAATGTAACCCAATTTCGTGTAGGATGTAAAAGGAAAGTCTTTTTAAGTGTGTTGAGGATGTGCACATTAACTAAACCGAATCGAATACCAGTTAATCAATAACCGATTGGTATTGGTTTGGTTTGGTAAAAATTGAGACGGGCATTTCCGGGTATTATAGATTTTCAACGGCTCTCTTGGAAATATAGCCGTTGCCGACTTTTCGAAACCCTAAATTGAGTCCACCCGCTTCACATCATATATAAATAATCGCCAAGATTTCAGACATTTCATCATCAATTCTCTCAATCGCAACGAACAACTCTTTCGCTCTTTCTCTCTCTCTGAGTCTCTGGTCTTTGCTCTCGAATTTACTAACGATTTCCGCAGGCTTTATTTGATTTGTTAATTGTTTAGATTTGCTATATTGCTTTCTGTTTGTTTGTGTGCTTTTTTCTCTGTGTTTTTGGTAACAATGGATTCAGGTATGAACACGTCATCGCACTTGAAGGCGCAGGCTCGGTGCCCACTTCAAGAACACTTTCTTCCCAGGAAAAGTTCCAAGGAAAATGTGAGTTTTACTATTAGATCATCTTTGCCATTAAGAATTAGGGTTTTTCGAGGGTTGTTTATCTTGATTTAGATATTGGATTAACGAATTCTTGGTTTTGTAATAATTAAAAAGATATTTGTTTCTTGCAATGGTTTGATGGTGAGATATGTGTAATAAGATGAGTGTGTATTGATTAGCTTTTGTGTTTCACCAGCTGGACAGATTCATACCAAACAGATCAGCTATGGATTTCGACTACGCTCATTTCGCCCTTACTGAAGGTAATAAAGGTAAAGATCAGGCAGCAGCGGTAAGCTCACCATCCAGAGAGGCATACAGGAAGCAACTTGCTGAGACCATGAATCTGAACCACACTCGGATTCTCGCCTTCAGAAACAAACCTCAAGCTCCAGTTGATTTGCTTCCCACCAACCACTCTGCTTCTCTTCACCAACAACCCAAATCCGTTAAGCCTCGCAGATACATTCCTCAGGTATTTTATCATTTTCCCTTGAAACAACATTTCCCCCATCTACTTGTTTGTGTTGACCTTTTATCTTGTTGTTATACCAGACTTCTGAGAGGACATTGGATGCACCTGACATTGTCGACGACTTCTACCTCAACTTGCTTGACTGGGGCAGTGCCAATGTCCTAGCCATAGCGTTGGGCCACACTGTTTATCTCTGGGATGCTTCAAGTGGTTCCACATCTGAGCTTGTCACTATTGATGAAGAGAAAGGACCCGTCACAAGTATCAACTGGGCACCTGATGGTCGTCATGTCGCAGTTGGCCTCAACAACTCTGAAGTCCAGCTGTGGGATTCTGCATCCAACCGTCAAGTAATTACAAAAATCCCCTCTCTCTTCTTCTGTTGAGACAAAATATCAAAATGTTTGTCATCTTAACGTGATGTCTTGTACTTTTTCCTGCAGCTGAGAACATTGAAGGGTGGCCACGAGTCTAGAGTAGGATCATTGGCATGGAACAATCACATCCTC
>OVBI01003161.1:0-14148 GCA_900406495.1 Sisymbrium altissimum
TGCCTTGATCATTAAGATCTCCATCTCCTGGAAATATTCCTCCACGCTTCTAGTTCCTTGGTTCAGTCTTCTGAGTTTCTGGTGCAGCTCACAGTTGTAGTGGCTTGGTATGAATCTTTTGCGCATCAAAGAGGTTAGTTCTTCCCATGAGGAAATCGGTTCTCCACCTGTTCTTCTCCTGAGCAACATAACTTGATCATACCAGTTAATACCATAGCCTGAAAATTCTGCGGCTGCTAACCTAACCTTTTTGATTTCTGAAAAGTTCTAGCAATCAAAGATTAGTTATACTTTTCTTTCCCATTCCAAATAGGCATCAGGATCATTTTTACCAATGAACGAAGGTATTTTCAGTTTTAAACCACCTAGACCATCATCAGTTCGTTCAGGACGTCTAGCAAAAGGATTACCTTCTTCGCGGGTTCTGTTACCTCTACGGTGATGGGTTGTGGAACGGTTATCTCCGTAGTAGTCCTCCGCGTTTTCTTCTTCTGACCGGCTTGGTCTTCTCGGTCGGGTCCTTCTTGGTCCATGGTTCGGCGGAATGGACTGGATTTCAATGATCCGTGCAAGGATCTGTTCTAAACCTGCATTCAACAAACGAGTCATGTTGTCATTTAAAGCTCTCATTTGTAGGTTGGATAATCCGGTGTTAGAAGCTTCGGGACGGTCCTCCTCTTCATAACTCATCCTGAAAATAACTTAACAAACGAGTTAAAAAAATAACACTCCACTCGCGTGTTTGTTTCCTCATCCACTCAATCTCACACTTTGGTTCTGGATCTCACGCAAGATTTTTCTCAAAGTTCAAAGGAACTTAAGTTGTCAACTTTTAAGCAAATCAATCAACAAATCTTTTTAAAAGAAGATAGATAGATTGCAAGATTTTTGGCGGGGATTTGCTTTAACTAGCTGAGCTGGATTTCTCCTCAGCACCCAAATCAAACTTTTTTTTTTTTTTTTTTTGAATGATATATATATATATATATATTTTAAAACGAAATTGGAAAAGATAGCCCAAATCCCCTAAATTCAAGATAGACAGAGAAGAAAGTGTTTCAGAATTTATGAGAGATGAGAAGATGAAGAAGAGTTTGAAATACCGGCTGAACCTGGCTCTGATACCACGTGATGAGTCGGAAGCCAGGAGAAGGCTTTCAGCATGGTGCGGGATAAGGATGGTCCTGGAGTTACTAACTCCGCTTACCGATGGATTGTAGGGTTGCACTGAGGTTGCGGATTGGCCCCAGATATTCCCGGCTCCAAGTGTCTAGATGTGACGCACTAGATCCACTTAGGAGATTTGCTGAATGAAATAACCTTTCAAGCAACAAGAAGAACAAAATGAACAAAGAGATAATCTCGGTTTAAAAATGGAAAGAGTCTGATTTTTATTAAGGCCGTAGGCCAAATACTTATACAGAATTGTTTGCATGAGGAATTTAAAAAGAAATAATTGTTTTTAGGCAAACGAGANGCCATGCAAGAGAAGAAATCATGCAAAAATTAAATGAAGAGGTTTAAATTTGAAATGGCGTGTCTCGGAAAGAAAATGACCTTTCAAATTCCGTCTAGGTTCATCCGTGATATTTGGCTCGGGCAGTCCAGGATGCGGATGCAGCAAACACTCGGAGTCTCGATCAACTCGCAATCTTGTTGAGCCATTTGGGAAATCTCACGTTCGATCATCTCCATAAGTCCTAAGAAGCGTGCCTTAGAGTTTTGCCCGGAGGAAAAGTCGATCGGGTCGTGAAAGTTGTAATCGGGTGAAGTTGGCTCGACCATCGGGTCGCTGTATCGGGTAATAATGAAGTTTGCCCGATGTTCGGGAAAATTGGTCTGAGCAAAGATGGAGTATGATGCATCGGACGACTCCTCTCGATAATCGGTACGGGCAACGTCTCGTCTGGCCCGAGAGACTCGGATTTCGGGTGGTAGAATTCGACGCGATTCACCTGTGGCTTGGAATCGGTACTCTGCAGCGCGTACGGTACGTCCCAATAGATCCGTATCTCGATGTTCCGGAGAATTGGCTCGGGAAACCTCCATTCTGTCTCGAGACATCGATTCTGCTACTGTTTTAGCCCGGTCAATCCCTCGTTTGTCTCGGTGAATCTGCTCTGGATCGTGCTGCGTCCCCTGCTCAATGCTATCCGATTGTTCCGCATCGGATTTGTCCGAGACGTCGCCAAGATTCCTATCAAAAGTCCATGTACTTTGTCCTCACTCACACAGTATCGTGAACCACTTGAAGATAGGTCATTCATCCTTCAACCGAATCAAAGGTAATCATGAAAATTGGTTTTCGATAGTTTTTCAGTAAAGTAGTATAGTAAAACATAGCTAACTTTCTAACCAATTAGAATCTTGTGAATCCAAGGCGACCATCAGATTCAGGATCCAAACGATCAGCCTCACAAGACGCCGGACACACCCGCACACGACTCTGCAAACATTGTGTGTTTCTTTCACGTGCCACCATTGCCAACACTGCCGCCGGTAAGCCGCCGTCTTTTGTCGCTGGTGAATCAACTTGTTGACTTGGTTAACAACCATTTTGGTTTAATTTAATTTTGGTTTGGTTTAATTAGGGTCTCGTTTAGTTAACCGGGTTGGTTTAGTTAATTGGATCCAGTTTGGGTAATCGGCTTCGGGTCAGATCTGGTTTGACTGCGTTGACTTTGACTATTGACTTTGACCATTGACTATGACTGTTGACCAGTTATCCATTTTTCATCATTTGAAGGCCGTTCAAACTCAATTTTTCGTGCAGATTTTAGATTTAACATTGGTTTGAGCATCTAGAGTTCAGAAGTCGCAGTTTTCCTATTGCTAAACTGAGGGATATTCCTCAACAAGAATTATATTTTCGTCTAGAACTTCTTAGATGGAATTTAGTACTAAATGTGATCTGTTTTCTCTAATCTAGTCTAGATAATTTTATTTGTTAAACGGTCAGACTAAAGAATATAGATGACTCAACCCATTAATTGTGCATGTTAAAAATGATAATTGTTTATTAGATGTATATATTATATTAGTACTTAATTTTTAGATGGAATTTTGTACTAAACGTGATATATTTTCTCAGATCGAGTCTAGGTAATTTTTTTTATTAAATCGAATTTAGGAATTTAGATGATTCAAACTATTGATTGTGCATGTTAAAAATGATAATTGTTATATATATATATTTATTATATAAGTATTCGAGTATGTTCGACGTTAGGGATTGCGGGAGTACATTCATGAGTTCTGTACGGTACATGTAGGAGTTCTATATTAGAATTGCCTCGTGTGTGAGATGGTACTGACAGCTTATGATAGGATAATATAGAGCATAAAAAAAATGCATGACTCAACTCCAATTTGCGCTGGGAATTTGAGTCAATAAATATGGGACCCGCCCTGTTAAACCCGCTGCGGAGCTGGTGCGGGTTAAACTTTTTTGATTCCAAAACAGTACGGGGCGGGTGTGGGTCGAGAATTTTATTTGTGGGGCGGATGCGGATTGCTAATTTTTTTTTCCACGGATGTGGGTACCCGCAACTTAAAAAAAAAAATTCAAAAATGATTAATTATAAATATTTTTTTTATTTTTATTAAAAATATTATATAATATATATAAATTTATTTTAATTTCTAAAAATATCCATTAATTTTAAAAAGTATTTATTATATTATTGAAAAATAATATTATAACTAAAAAACATATAATTTTCTTTTAAAATATTTTGTTGGTCCCGCAGATAACCCGCAAATTTAGGCGGGACGGGTGCGGGTGTATTAAGTTTGTTTGCAGGTGTATTATATTTGTTTGCGGGTTATGCGGGGTACGGGTTTTGAGGGTTGACTTTTTTTCAAACCGCTGCAGGGCGGGTCAAGCGGGACGGTTTTGACCCGCTTCCCAGCACTAACTCCAATGGATTAAAGACAAAGTGGTATCTTTAGCATTCAAAGATGGTGTTTATGGACTGATATATAAAATTCTGGACATGGAGGGCATTCAAAAATCCATTTATGATGTTAACTATCAAGCACTGCCCATTTTGAGTATGTTAGAATACTAAGAAGAGCCCAAATAAATCATTTACTTTTCTGCATAAAAAGTGACGAAAATTAGTATATAAGAGTCATTGGAGGCAAAGAGTTGTTCAACTCTTATTAATTCCAATCTATTTAATTTAGTCTTAGTCTTTATTTTATTAATTTTATTTGTCATGTTTTTCATATAAGTATTTTTTATAAATATTTTAATAATTTATTTTAAATAATAAGCTTTTTGTTATTTTTTGGAAACTTTGAGAGATTATCTCTTAGTTAATTATTGAACTTTTCTATTGATTAGTTAATGTTTACTTTTTTAGGAATATCGAAGGTCTTCCGCACTTTTTGACGCTCTTTTTAATCCATCGATATATATATATCAGAAGTCTTCTGTAGCTTCTATGCGATCATTATTTCCACCATCTTATTTAACAACAATTATTTAACTTACCACCTTAGAGTGCATCATCCTTGCGAGATTCTCATAAGCATAGTCGATTTTTTTCCTGTACCTTCAGAGATTGATAAAGCGGTGATCGTCAATGATGATCGTCAAACCGTGTAAAGTTTATTTTTCACGTCTTATTTCAGGTTGCACATAGTTATGTTAGATTTAATACTAACTCTACTTTATTGAACCTAATTTTGACATTTTTATTATAGATATTAGATAAAATACATCATTTACGATTTCTTTTCTTTTTTTTTATCATTCTTTGATTATGAGTGACTAACTCATTTTTATTTGGATCCCACCTTAAACCCTATATCTGTTCAGACCTCATACCTTTGTTTTTATTTGTTTTGGTATGCAGTTATGTGCAAAAATATCAGAGAGATGATCAACCCAGTTTTTCAGTCACTGAAGTTTCGTAATATGGAAAACCAAAGAAGAGGATATTAATGATGATCAAGGAAGGTTCACCCATGAATTTTCACTTAAGAAGGTAATTTTCTTATCTTTAAAAAAAACTTGAGTAAAAAATAATTTATCCTTTAAAAAAATCATGAAAATAAAAAAGAAAGGAAAGTGGTTGTTACAAAAAGATATTCAAGGCTAACACAAGTCTCAATAAGTTCATGGGTCCATGAGAAATATTCAGAAGAATTCTCAGAAAAAAAGATGAATATTTGCATCCAGGGGTATAATTTTAAATCCAAATTAGCAATTTGACATATTGATTAAGATGCCAAGACAACGTAAATATTTCACCCCCATTACTCTCGATTATATCTTTACGCGCTATACAAATTTCATATCTTTTGCACAGTACCACATGAATAAATACATCACTACAAGAAAAAGGGCTGAACGCCGACGAAACATGTCGACAAAAGAAAACGTCGGGACTGTTGTGACGAAGCTTAGACGTTTTTCCAAGACCCAAACTTTGTTGACAGAAACTTGTCGTTGTTTATAGAGAAAACCAAGTTCTCTGTATGTTGTCGGTGAAGTTTAATCAGAATGTTCTCGGAACTTCAATATCTTCCGACAACCACAAATTCCCGGAAAAAGGAGAAAAAACTTCGTCGGAAATTTATAGGTTTATATAATATTTGAGAAAACCTTAACTTGACACTAAGTTCTCGGTAAATTCGACGGGAAATAATCAGAAAGAAATCAGAACCGGAGGTCTATTCCCACGTTTTGGTGAGCATCTTTGATTTGCGTGCCTTATAGAAAGTTTGTCGGAAATAAAATAAATAACAAATTTAAAAAACCACGAATGTTGGCAAACTTTAATATCGTCACCAACCTACAGTAAACATCTTTAATGTTGAGACCCTGAATTTGGAGTTAGGTCTGTGTGATTAATAAAGATGACTTATTACTTGTCTATTTTGCAAAAACAGGTGAAACAGATCGACGTGAAATATAATTCATATTTGTAAAATATAATTCAGAGAGCTGATTTAAAGTGCGAGCAGAAGACATATACGAAACGCAGTGATGATCGAGGTGAATATTCTGAGGTAGTGTCAGAGTTACAGACGAAGATACATAGTGAGGCAAATTCAGAGTTCCTTACCTACGGCAAAGCTTGGGAAGAAGAAACAACCGACTGAGCTACAGAAACAACCTCGAGGTAGAGTAAGAGCAGCTGAATTCAGAGAAGTTCTAGGTTTTCAAACAGAGTGACGTACTACAGTATTACAAGACCAAACAGAGTGAATCTTACGCAGGAAGACAAAGAAGAGAAAGTATGATCTGAAGCGGGGAACATTGCGCGACCAACAAACTCCGGGGAGGATCCGATCGGTTAGTTTGGGAAGAAGAAACAGCCGATAGGTTCGTGCACGTGTTGTTGTCAGAGCCGTTTATTACTCTCTTCATATGAGGAGAAGAAGAAGCATGAGTCTGATTGGTTAATGTGTTATTGTCTCTAGAGTTTGAGAAGAAAAATACACATCAGCGAGTGGTTACGTACGTCGTCTATTTATACGATGTCTCCTCACCAAATCTATATCCTTCGGCAATGGATGTATGAGAGAGTTGACAATGTAACCGGGAAATCAAACAAGCGCTTAAGGAGTGGCTAACGAAGTTCATGGAATTTGAAACGAATCAAGACATTTGCCGTGAGCAAGGTAAAATGTCTTGTCCTTGTATAAAGTGTGATAATGAGAAATTCCTGAAGATAGAAACAGTGTGGAAACATTTGTTTTGGAAAGGCTTCACATCTGGATAATTTATTTGGTTCTCACATAGGGAGGATATTGGGATGATGCCTAGTTCTAGTAGTGCAAATATTGATACGCCGGTAGATGACAGAAGGGCAGATTTGGTTAGTAATGAAAGGGTTGATTTAACGAGGGAAGAAGATCGGGTTGAGGAGATGGTAATAGATGCTTTCCGGGAAACCATTGCGCCAACAAATGGAGGTGAAGAACCAAATGCTGAGGCCAAGCGCTTTTATGAAATGTTAGAAGCGGCAAGGATTCCAATTTATGCGGGTTGCAAAGAAGGTCAATCAGCTTTGTCAGCTGCAAGTAGATTGATGAGCATTAAAACGGAATGGAATTTGCCTGAAGATTGTGTAGATGCAATTGCATCTTTTGCAAAAGATTAAATGCAATTGTTGATGTTACTTTCCGATAAAGTAACAACGGTTCTATTTTTCGAGACCTAAACTCCGACTACTCACGTGTCATCGGAGTTGTGTAAGAGAAATACATTTCCGACATATCTTCGATATTTCGATCCCTCGCCTTTGACCCCTTATTCTTGTAGTGCATTATTTATGACAATTATCTATTCAATTTTCCCATCTCTCTCTTCCGCTTCCTCTTCTTTCCACCTTTTCTCTTTCTTACAGTCTCTTCTCTCCTCCCTCTCAGTCTTAGACTCCCTCTACGCCTGCTTCGTTGGCAATTTTCCTTCCTCCATTGCCTCCACTTTCTCCTCTTTCATTTCAGCTGTCGTCACTAGAGACAAGTTTCACGTCATGTCTCCTCCTCCCAATTCCTCCACCATTCGGATCGGTTCAGGAGGCAGTGATCCGGTTCGGTAGTCGTGGCTACTAGGTTCTTTTTCTTAAATGGAGGCGTAATATAGGTAGATGGACCTTTACATTATCATGCGTAACTATATATTAAATTTTAGTTGAAAACAATTTCGTTAGATTGTAATTAATGTACAATGAGCTAAAGTCATGTCTGAATTCATATACACACTAAACCCCTTCGTTGTTGCTACATGTATTTATAGATATCTAGAAATACATATGTAGATTTATTTTCTTACATAGACTGATAATTATACATTTAGATTGAGATAAACGTCAATAAAATCCTTATTGTGTAAAGTAAATGTAGTTATAGTTAGTGTAGATGAAGATTCATCATCATGCATTATTATTATATATATATAAACTCGTATTTGAAATATGTCTGGTTATATTGTAACCAATATACAGTTAGAACTAAAGAAATATATAAATTATATAGAGAGTAAACATGTATTATGGTTTTAGATATATTGAAAGATAGAGATAGATATTCAGACATTCGTACGTACATATGATTATACCGACATATATGTAAATGTAGATATTTACATATCCTCATCATGCTAGCGTTGCAGGGTCCATAAAAACGACATATCAATTAACTTTCTTATAGCATACAACTTTTATTCTTAAAATGTACATTGACATAACAAGTCACCCCATCAAATTAGACGTAGCACGACATATTTTTTCTTAACATGCTAATTTTATTCATTACTCAATCCATCCATGAGATTCAACATTCTTACACATTATTATAGCATGTATTAACATGTCAGGTTATATCATACATCCCAACAACTAATTCGACACATATAAACATTCATATATCAAGTAATAAATATTATTAACATTAAATTGAGATGATATAACTTACATAATTCTATGTTCATAAATTTATTTACTCTTACGTCTCTCCATATACATACATATTTTTAATCATTTTATCGTTTACATACAATTGTATTAATTATATATTTTTATTTAAAGCAGATATTATCTTATTTACCAACCTCATTAACTCAAGTAACAAAAATTCCCTACAATGCACACTTTTCATTTGACTTCAGGCATATTCGATACCACATAATATTATTGGTACCGTTATACTATTTTCCTAATGCCTTTTTTTCTTTCTGCTAAAAAAAAATTAGTTTCAAAATCTTGTTTTTCAGCAAATTTACTAAAAAAAAGATTAAATTTGGTAGTTATGTGCAGGTAAAAGTGGTTGGAGATCTGTGGTTATCAAAAGGTTGGTAAAATGCTCCGAGGCAATATTGTAACGACCTATTCTCAAAATAAATTTTCTTTCATTTAAAAAGGGGGGGGGGGGTGGGGGGGGNTTAATTTATAAAGGAGCTTTATTTCTCTTCCTGTTAAATTACTTGTAATTAATTAAGAGTGAAACAGAAAAATTGAAATTTTACTAAATGTTGAACGATCCACAAATACTTGAAATGATTCTGGCATCAGCCGAGTGGCTGTAAACCATGAAACAGCTATGTTCTAGGAAAGATAAGGATGGAACCACAAAGGAGATTATAAGAATATTGGCTATTAGGAAATATGGGTTTTTGTTAAGGTAAATTTTCAATATCCAAGAGTTAATAAAGGAATGTCTTGCAAAATATAAGTCATGAATTAGTGACAAGATAATATCATACCAAATAAGAAAGTCACATTATATCATCAAATTGGTGAATAGACCTACAAAATTCTATATAAAGACCTAGTGAATTATCACTATTCTCACATAAAATAATTATAAAGAGAAATCAGAGCAGAAACAGGTTTCTAGAGTGAAGAGTTTGATAGCTCAGAGTTTTAACCCTATAATTTTACTGGAATCACACATCATGCAATGTAGTATCTTAGGAATCAAATTTACAGTGCCCAAGGTTACCCAACAAATCTTTGAGTAAAGTAAAGTTAAGACAAAAACTGGTTTTTGGTTTTTTTTTTTTGTAAAAGAAAAATAAAACAGCAGAAATGCACATTTGCTGTAAACTTATGAATTAAAAATGACAGGTCAAAGGTAAATCACAGGGAATCATAGATCATATATCATACGATTATTCAGAGAACAAGTAAATGCAATTTAGAACTCAAACATAAATATATAATCAATCCACTATCGCGGCATCAACCAATTATACCCACCAACCTGAAATTATAAACTTTCAGTTAAACTCAGAAATCTTAACAATCATTATTCCACATATTGATTTGTTTAAGTATCACCTTAGCATCAGTTTTCGTTGGCTACGATAATCCGCTCACATATGTCTTATCAAGCAGTCTATAACACTTTTGATGAATAAATTAAACCCTAAATAAAAGACTTGGTGATCAATCTAACCTAAGTAATGAACACAACAATAGGAGAATGATATAATGATAAGTCGATCCCTATACGTGTCTAATCCAATGATTTATTATTTTTTTGAAACCCTAAACATTATTAGGAAACTATTCATAAATAATTGCAAAGATAACACATATAAATGAAAACAAATTTAAGATTGGATTAAGTAAAAAAGAATAGCAAGGATTCAGAATTTTTCTTAGAAATTGTAGATCAAAGAATTGTTTCTCCAAAGCTTACAAATTACCATATCCAAGTCTAAATGAATAAAATATATAGAATAGGTAACAATGGCTGAAAACTTAAATGATATAGGCTAAAACCATGTTTTGTGTTGAAGAAAATTGGCAATAACCCAATTCCCATAAATGACCGGCTGGTTTACGTCTGGATCGATCGATCCAATAGGTGATCAATTGATCTCTTTCATGCAGGATCAATTGATCGTACTCCAAATGGTCAATCCTATAAATTGACAATGGGACTTCTTCAATATGGATCGATCAATATTTGGTTCGAAAAATGGTCACTTTGGGCATTTTTTGGCACATTCCTTACTATTTCCACTCTAGACTTCATCCAAACGTATTTTAACCTTAAAAGACTCAAAACAAGAGAAAAGACTCGGAAATTTTTTGGAAACCTTGGTTAGAAAGCATCGGAGTTCTAGAAGGAAGATCGAACGAGGAGGAGTGCAGCCGTAGTCGGAAAAATGCCAACAAGTCAGAGTCTTTGAATCTTATAGGTTTAATCAAGGAAAATATGTGATTGATCGCAACACAATATTACAAATATCTTCCTTTTATTTATAATTTTTGTATGTGTGGCTACTTATGATGTCGTATGGAAAGTTTCATCTTTAATTATTCAAAAGTTTTTCAAAGGTGATTGTTCAAGAATCGGAGAACGTTCTGTGTTCTAAGGATTTTAAATGTTAGATTGAATTTGATGATTGCTTTTTTAGGTTGATATGTTTGTGTAAAAAGGATGAATTTGATTTAAAGTACCAATGAAATGTTAAAGTGAAAAAATTGAAGAAACTTATTTAGAACAATACTAAATAAGGAAAAGAAGAGACTTACGAGTATGTCGGCTTTGAGCTGTGAGACCCTACAGAGTCATGTGACATCGGCCGTGATGGATCTTTGAGCAAGTGGCTTCAGGCCGTATAGCACCTATAACGTCAGAAATAACTATGTAATCAAAATTTGCTAAATAAAAAAAAGAATGATGGAATGGAAAACGAACGAATGAATAAAGTGTTATTCGTTTGCTCACCCAGGTGACTCATCTGGGTGAAGGTGAAAATTGGTGTTCGTTTATACAATTTTAACGCATCATATGGGTGAATCATCTGGGTGATTTTCCTAAACTCAGCCATAATTTTTTTAAAAAACTTGGGTAAGTCTTAATGGAGCATTTGGATGAAGGTGAGTCTGTTAAAAATGATAATTGATAAAAGTAACCTCATTTATACTAAGTTGAATACATCAAAACATGTATAATATTAAAATAATTTATAAATGTAATTTTAAATTATATAGATTTTCAAAAAAATCACAAAATTGTAAAATTACATAATTTCGTTAAAACTACAAAATTACATTTTTCGCTAAAACTTGAAATTTAAGTTTTTCCACCAAATAATAAATTTTCACAAAAAACAATTTTCCCAGGAAAACCGCAAAAATCGCAAAAAAACAAAAAAAACTAGGTTTTTCAGTCAAAATGGAATTCATTTTTTTTGGGCCAAAAACCGCAAAATTATGCTTTACCGTCAAAATCGGAAATTTATATTTTCCCAACACCAAAAATTAAGTTTTTCCGCAAAAGCCAAGATTTTATGTTTTCCCATCAGAATTGCAAAATTATGTTTCCCACCAAAATAAGAAATCTCGTTTTCCCACGAAAAATCAAAAATTACATTTTTCATCAAAATCGCAAATTAAAATTACATTTTTCCACCAAGTATGCAAATTATGTTTTTCCGCTAAAACCGCAAAATTAGGATTTTTCACCAAAAACCGCAAAATTACGTTTTCTAGCCAAAACCAAAAATTATATTTTCCCACTAAAACCGTAAAATTACATTTTCATGCTAAAATCAGAAAATTTTGTTTTCCGCTAATATCACAAAATTCATTTTCCCACTAAAATCCAAAAATTACTTTTTCCGCCAAAATCAATACTTAAGTTTTTCTGCCAAAATCACAAAATTATGTTTATCCACTAAAACCGTAAATTATGGTTTTTCCACCAAAACCGCAAAATTATTTTTTTTTCCCCATAACCGTAAAATTATGTTTTCTCGCAAAAATCGTAAAATTACTTTTCCGCCAAAACTTGAATATTAAAATTCCCCATTAAATTAAAATTATATTTTTTTACCAAAACCAAAATATTAAGATTTTCCAGGAAACCCAAAAATTATGTTTCTTTATTTTAGAATTTAAAATTCAGCACTAATATATAAAATATAAAAAATTGAAATAAATATAATTTGTTTAAAATCGTGTCTATTTTGTCATTTTTAATAAAATGCATATATATGCAGATGCAAGTTTAGATAATACATTAAACAAACATAGTTGTAACCAACTAATCCATCTAGATGTAAGTCCAAAATAAGAAACGAAGAACATCTAAGTGCATCATCCATATGCATTATCCTAATGGACCATCTAGATGTATCAGTTGGGTGAGATACCAAATAGGCCCTAAGTTGCAAGTGTGGATTTTAGAGATTTGTGGAATTGTTTGATATGTCATGTTATATGTGCGTGTTGTTTCACATGTGGAAGCACTGAACATTTTGCTGCAGGGCACCGATGGATGTGCAGCACGGTTATGTATGTGGCGACCATCACGAAGGAGAATTACCACGATCACCCAAAGGGTAGAACTTGGCACCAAGAGTGAACGTATGTGGACTAAAGGATAAATTCAATCTGATTGCAAGAATCAACCTTCCAATACCTCAAAGTTTTAAGAAGTGGAACTTTCATCAAAATGACAGATTTTGGATATCAGAAGTCAAGCTCATAAAGGAATCCTCCAAGATTGGCCTTTAAAGTGATTTTTGATGGAGATGAAGAACTTTACATTAAATTTCATATCCAAGTCGAATCAGGTCATTTGGAGTTCTGGTTGAAAAGATATTGAAGATTTACTAAAATATGCCATCCAACGATCAAGAGAAACAAGCGGAGAAAGATGGCCATGGTCGGACCGGCTCAACCATGGGGGGCATCCGAGCTCCCTGCAGCTAATACTTGCCTAATTTCAGATTAGGTACCAAGCTCGGATCAACTCAAGCTCGGATCGCCCTTTTCTTTGTCCAAAGTCGGCTACTTAAGTCCTTTTGGCCCAAAACAAAACTTTTCTCGACTTCTAGAGCATCATATACTTTTTTAGCTTTTTTTACCAAACACACCCAAAAATACATCAAAATTATGGTTTCTATCAATAAACTTTGTTTTTATTACTTTTCGATCTAAAGATTTTTCAAAGAGGAAAGTAGGAGATCTCACCTTTATACCAAAACATAGAGGAATTTTTATCTCCTTAATCTTTACTTCTGTTTTTCAATAATGATTTATATCCATACATGTTGTGTTTCCTTCATCATGCTAAATAAATTTCATTGTTAAGTTCAAGAAAATTGATGGTTGCATAATAAGTTATTTTGATATGATTTTTTAAAAAGTTTTAATTAATCACATGATGTACATCTATATTTGTTTCTAATGTATGCTTTTCACTGTGCATTTAGAAGTCTTATTATAGGAGCTTAAAACCACATAAAAGTACTGAATCTAATAACCAGAAGCAATGATTGATATGTTATGTGTTTTAAGCAAAGAAAGTGGACTTACAGAGTTTAAGAAATAATAGCAGAACTTTATTTTCTTGTATATCTTCATTTTAAAATAACCACCAAAAAGTTGTGTCTATTGATTTCTTAGATATAATAGCAGAACTTTATTTTCTTATATATCTTCATTTTAAAATAACCATCAAAAAGTTGTGTCTATTGATTTGTTAGATAGAATGGGTGTAGACATGAAAATGGCAAAATTCTAAAGTTATTAAACTTTACAATATCATAGCAAATTTGTTTGCATGTTTCCTGCGATTATCTAAATGTAAGTTAATATTTATATGAACCCCAAGATATTCAAACAACTAGATGATCACATAATAGATTTATAAAAGGTTTATAGGATT